>OZ035837.1:39419036-39526536 GCA_964034765.1 Knipowitschia caucasica | reverse complement strand
GCCTCCACTTCCTCTTCCTTCACTTCCTCTTCCTTCACTTCCTCTTCCTCCTCTGCCTCCTCTTCCTCTGCCTCCACTTCCTCTGCCTCCTCTTCCTTCACTTCCTTTTCTTCCTCTGCCTCCTCTTCCTTCACTTCCTCTGCCTCCACTTCCTCTGCCTCCTCTTCCTCTGCCTCCTCTTCCTCTGCCTCCTCTTCCTCTGCCCAGTGGCGTTCCAAGGGTACCCCTGGTCCTTGGGGGCCCCAATACCAACCACATAAAAAGGTTTATACTACAGTAGGTATAAATATATATTTAATAATAAGGTAAAATGCAATATCTATTTCTTGTTTACATTAATATAAATTAAATGTAGATCATTTCTTATTTTTACCAATAAATAGATCGGCCTGGAGCCTGCCTGGTGCAGTCTACCATAGACTGTTGTGAATACTTCAGCACTTATTGTGACACAAAGCAATGAGAAATAATTTAGCATGTATAAGTTTGTTCAATAAACTAATCATGTTATAATTAATTACAAAAACTACCTCTCAAAGTGTATTAATCCTACAAAACCTAATCTGTCATTTGGCCCTCAGTGTTTATATAGTCTAGATCAGCCATTCCCAAACTCAGTAACACCGAGGCCCCCTTAAAAATCTGACGGGTCTGCGTGGCCCCCCAAAATAATAACCAAGAAGACAACATTAAGAATAGGCTCTTCTGGTTATTTTATTTTGGGGAAATAGCCTCTGCTACAAACATTGTAATACAAAAATGATTACAGTGGATTATTCAAGTCAAATAATGAACACAAATATTTTAATATTACAAACAAAACATTATAAATTTAACATTAAATAATTATACTATTTTTTTTTATTTTTTTTATGACCTCCCGCGGCCCCCTTGCAGTACCCTCGCGGCCCACCAGGGGGCCGCGGACCCCACTTTGGGAGACACTGGTCTAGATTAAAGATAAGGCTCTTAGCTTTAATCTGAAAAAAATCTTTTACCGTTCTTGAGTAATCTGTCATAGAATATAATAGTTTAATCCAAAACATTGCTCTCATTTGGATTCGACCCGGGCCGTCACAAGCTGCAGCTGAACCACTGGACCACTGCAGACCACTACACACAGTGAATAATCTGCCCCGGGCAGGCTTTTTAACTGTCATGAAGACTGTGGCAAGTTTTGCATCAGATGAAAAGTGTTTATCCGCCAACTCGACACTGCAGGAGCTCCTGCAGTCAAGTCGACCGCTTGTGTCAAATCAGTGGCCCCTTAAGGGCCCCCTGCCGGTTTGGGGGCCCCAGGCAGCTGCCTGCCTTGCCTAATGGCCTCTGCCTCCTCTTCCTCCTCAGCCTCCTCTTCCTCTCTACTTCACTCAGAACACACAAAGGTATAAAATAAGAAATGTCAATCACTATGTTCTGGAGGTTAGACCCGAGACGTCTCTGAGAGAGCGGGAAATCGGCTTAAACAGAACAAATACATCTGTGACGACCATTGGAACATTACAAATCTGACCTGTTGTTTTATAAACTCTGGATGGAATGTTATTGTTCTTTCACAACAGCCCTTAGGAAAACCACAGCAGCAGCAGATGTGGTCAAGGCCAGTCTGAGCCTCTGAAATAAGAAATGGCCTCATTATATTCAAACATCTGTGTAGATCCACACTAATACACACTAATGTATTTTTGGGGAAAATGCTTAAAGCTGGTGTTCCTAACTTTATCAAAAATGTAAACCTTCCTCTCTCTTTTACCAGAATAAATAAACTAGATAAAAAAGGCCCATTCAAGCATCAATTACTATAAAAATGGTAAAATGCCAACTTTCCTTCAGCCTTCGCAGCAGAATCTGACCTCAACAAAACAACTGATCACCAAAACAGACACACTGACGACAAGTGACAACTAAAGCAGCTCAATCTGTGTCTTTGCGTCTGAAGGTGAAACTAAAGCCGGGATCAGTGCCTTTTATCGATGAAGGTCAGAGTCACACCAGAGCGACGGCCATTAGAGCAACCACAGGCGCTGCAGCTATTTGTAGACATCAGTCAATACCATGTAAAGCGTCGTTAGCATCGTTAGCATTGTTAGCACAGAGCTCTCCTTCATTATGGGCTCACGTGTCAGAGACGCCCTCACCACGGGACAGCACTATTAAACAGCATTACAATACACTCACAATGTGTACATACTAAACATACACAATGACAAAAACCACTTACCAGGGAACAGTAACACAAACACACAGGTGCAGAGTGAACAGGTGCAGACTGAACAGATGCAGAGTGAACAGGTGCAGACTGAACAGGTGCAGAGTGAACAGATGCAGAGTGAACAGATGCAGAGTGAACAGATGCAGAGTGAACAGATGCAGAGTGAACAGGTGCAGACTGAACAGATGCAGAGTGAACAGGTGCAGACTGAACAGATGCAGACTGAACAGATGCAGACTGAACAGATGCAGAGTGAACAGATGCAGAGTGAACAGGTGCAGAGTGAACAGATGCAGAGTGAACAGATGCAGAGTGAACAGGTGCAGACTGAACAGGTGCAGAGTGAACAGATGCAGAGTGAACAGATGCAGAGTGAACAGATGCAGAGTGAACAGGTGCAGAGTGAACAGATGCAGAGTGAACAGGTGCAGACTGAACAGGTGCAGAGTGAACAGATGCAGAGTGAACAGATGCAGAGTGAACAGATGCAGAGTGAACAGATGCAGAGTGAACAGGTGCAGAGTGAACAGATGCAGAGTGAACAGGTGCAGACTGAACAGATGCAGAGTGAACAGGTGCAGACTGAACAGATGCAGACTGAACAGATGCAGACTGAACAGATGCAGAGTGAACAGATGCAGAGTGAACAGGTGCAGAGTGAACAGATGCAGAGTGAACAGGTGCAGACTGAACAGGTGCAGAGTGAACAGATGCAGAGTGAACAGATGCAGACTGAACAGATGCAGACTGAACAGATGCAGAGTGAACAGATGCAGAGTGAACAGATGCAGAGTGAACAGATGCAGAGTGAACAGGTGCAGACTGAACAGATGCAGAGTGAACAGATGCAGAGTGAACAGGTGCAGACTGAACAGATGCAGAGTGAACAGGTGCAGACTGAACAGATGCAGACTGAACAGATGCAGACTGAACAGATGCAGACTGAACAGATGCAGAGTGAACAGGTGCAGACTGAACAGATGCAGACTGAACAGATGCAGACTGAACAGATGCAGACTGAACAGATGCAGAGTGAACAGATGCAGAGTGAACAGATGCAGAGTGAACAGATGCAGAGTGAACAGGTGCAGACTGAACAGATGCAGAGTGAACAGGTGCAGACTGAACAGATGCAGACTGAACAGATGCAGAGTGAACAGATGCAGAGTGAACAGATGCAGACTGAACAGGTGCAGAGTGAACAGGTGCAGAGTGAACAGATGCAGAGTGAACAGGTGCAGACTGAACAGATGCAGACTGAACAGATGCAGAGTGAACAGGTGCAGACTGAACAGATGCAGACTGAACAGATGCAGAGTGAACAGGTGCAGACTGAACAGATGCAGAGTGAACAGATGCAGAGTGAACAGGTGCAGACTGAACAGATGCAGAGTGAACAGGTGCAGAGTGAACAGATGCAGAGTGAACAGGTGCAGACTGAACAGGTGCAGAGTGAACAGATGCAGAGTGAACAGATGCAGAGTGAACAGATGCAGAGTGAACAGATGCAGAGTGAACAGATGCAGAGTGAACAGATGCAGACTGAACAGATGCAGAGTGAACAGATGCAGAGTGAACAGATGCAGAGTGAACAGATGCAGACTGAACAGATGCAGAGTGAACAGATGCAGAGTGAACAGATGCAGAGTGAACAGATGCAGACTGAACAGATGCAGAGTGAACAGATGCAGAGTGAACAGATGCAGACTGAACAGATGCAGAGTGAACAGGTGCAGAGTGAACAGATGCAGAGTGAACAGGTGCAGACTGAACAGGTGCAGAGTGAACAGATGCAGAGTGAACAGATGCAGAGTGAACAGATGCAGACTGAACAGATGCAGACTGAACAGATGCAGAGTGAACAGGTGCAGAGTGAACAGATGCAGACTGAACAGATGCAGAGTGAACAGATGCAGAGTGAACAGATGCAGACTGAACAGATGCAGACTGAACAGATGCAGACTGAACAGGTGCAGAGTGAACAGGTGCAGAGTGAACAGATGCAGAGTGAACAGGTGCAGACTGAACAGGTGCAGAGTGAACAGGTGCAGAGTGAACAGATGAGAAAAGACAAACAAAAGCAAAAAAATACAGACACAAAAAAATGAACTAGAGTATAATTATATAAAGAAATTACGTACAGACAGAACCCATAAAAGGCCTTTAGTGTAATTTATTCATTTATTTATTAATTTATTGATGATGAAGATTATTGTGTTACTGTCACTAAAGAGTCTTCCCTGGAGTTGAAGCTAAACACAATCTCTGCAGGTTAGACGAACAGATGAGTTGAGGATTTTTATGCAGCACTTTTTCAGACTCTCAAAGTCTCTTCACATCATTGTTTTACTTCAAACACAGTGGTGATGAACTACTGTAGCCACAGCTGCCCTGGGGCACACTCACAGAAGCGAGGCAACCAGTCTGTGCCATCGGCCCCTCCCACCACCACCAACCACTCACACACACACCAGACTCATTCTAATGTGGGGGAAGTGTCTTGCCTAAGGACACAACCACAGTTTGGCACTTTACAGCCGCAGCCGCCCCACTGTGGCACCTGCTGTTCCCAGAGGTTAAGTGTCTTGCCCAAGGACACAACGACAGCAGACCTCAGCAGGAGGCGGTGGAGAAAGTCTTATGGTGGACTCGAACCCACGACCTTCAGGCTCAAAGGCCAATGCTCTACACACTGAGCTTTGGAGCCTGACTTTCAAACCACAACACACACTCTTTCAAACAGAAAAGGGAAGGGCCTCCTGCATTCAGCCAATCAGCTCTCAGCCTAAAGCCTCAGAAAGTGACCCACTGGGCATTTACACCACAAGCTTTAATACTATTAAAAAAATCTGATTTAAAGGTTCCTCTGTGTCATTTTTACAGTTGTTCCAAATGAAAAAAAACAACATATTAACCAAAACAAATGTGACCTTTTTAAGAATATTTACCTCCACCATGGTTTTGAATTGTTGTTTTACTGTAAGCCCTTTTCGGACGGGATTAGTTTTACATGTGGACCCCTGGAAATTTGTGATAATCACGGAGGACTGGTCTGAGATAGGACAGCGCATTCGCACGGGACTGGTGTCTGACCATAGAGACTGCTGTCTGACCATAGAGACTGGTGTCTGACCACAGAGACTGGTGTCTGACCACAGAGACTGGTGTCTGACCATAGAGACTGGTGACTGACCATAGAGACTGGTGTCTGACCACAGAGACTGGTGTCTGACCACAGAGACTGGTGACTGACCACAGAGACTGGTGACTGACCACAGAGACTGGTGACTGACCACAGAGACTGGTGACTGACCACAGAGACTGGTGACTGACCATAGAGACTGGTGTCTGATCACAGAGACTGGTGACTGACCACAGAGACTGGTGTCTGACCACAGAGACTGGTGACTGACCATAGAGACTGGTGTCTGACCACAGAGACTGGTGACTGACCATAGAGACTGGTGACTGACCACAGAGACTGGTGTCTGACCACAGAGACTGGTGTCTGACCACAGAGACTGGTGACTGACCACAGAGACTGGTGTCTGACCACAGAGACTGGTGACTGACCACAGAGACTGGTGTCTGACCACAGAGACTGGTGACTGACCATAGAGACTGGTGACTGACCACAGAGACTGGTGACCACAGAGACTGGTGTCTGACCACAGAGACTGGTGACTGACCATAGAGACTGCAGTCTGACCACAGAGACTGGTGTCTGACCACAGAGACTGGTGACTGACCACAGAGACTGGTGTCTGACCACAGAGACTGGTGACTGACCACAGAGACTGGTGTCTGACCACAGAGACTGGTGTCTGACCACAGAGACTGGTGACTGACCACAGAGACTGGTGTCTGACCACAGAGACTGGTGACTGACCACAGAGACTGGTGACTGACCACAGAGACTGGTGACCACAGAGACTGGTGACTGACTACAGAGACTGGTGTCTGACCACAGAGACTGGTGACTGACCACAGAGACTGGTGACCACAGAGACTGGTGTCTGACCACAGAGACTGGTGACTGACCACAGAGACTGGTGACTGACCACAGAGACTGGTGACTGACCACAGAGACTGGTGTCTGACCACAGAGACTGGTGACTGACCACAGAGACTGGTGTCTGACCACAGAGACTGGTGACTGACCATAGAGACTGGTGACTGACCACAGAGACTGGTGTCTGACCACAGAGACTGGTGTCTGACCACAGAGACTGGTGTCTGACCACAGAGACTGGTGACTGACCACAGAGACTGGTGTCTGACCACAGAGACTGGTGTCTGACCACAGAGACTGGTGACTGACCACAGAGACTGGTGTCTGACCACAGAGACTGGTGTCTGACCACAGAGACTGGTGTCTGACCACAGAGACTGGTGTCTGACCACAGAGACTGGTGTCTGACCACAGAGACTGGTGACCACAGAGACTGGTGTCTGACCACAGAGACTGGTGACTGACCACAGAGACTGGTGACTGACCACAGAGACTGGTGACTGACCACAGAGACTGGTGACTGACCATAGAGACTGGTGACCACAGAGACTGGTGTCTGACCACAGAGACTGGTGACTGACCACAGAGACTGGTGTCTGACCATAGAGACTGGTGACCACAGAGACTGGTGTCTGACCACAGAGACTGCTGTCTGACCATAGAGACTGGTGTCTGACCACAGCAGCCACAGGCACCATGAGGACAAAAGGACTGAGTGCAGAGTAAACGTACGCATCGGTCTGATGATTAGTGTCAGTGACACATTACACTGTCCTCTTCTCCACAGACCTCACAGACACAGCAGCAGCCCCGACTCTGCAGCTGTGTACACAGCCGCGATAAGAGACTCCTCTGCTTATTGACGAAAACAAGGCAGAAAGTAAAGAGAAAGCAGCAATAGCGATCACAAGCACTGACCTGCAGATTCACACAGGATTAGTATTATCAGAGAACGTCTGTGTTTGGACAAATACAGGAGGTCGTTTGCGGCGGAATTATTACTTTACAAATTACAGACATGCCACATTCGCACGGGACTAAGATTACAGACGTCCTCCGTGATTATTACATATTACCGTCCGAATAGGGCTTTAGACTGAGAATGTGATTTACAGTATAAATGTCCTGAGGTGACTGTGTGAATCCGCCATCTTGAAATACAGAGGTTGATAAGGGAAAGACCACATATTGTCCTGCGAAGGCTTCCGTAGTACCATAAATTACAACATATAATCTGAATGTTAGATGGGAGTAAAAACTGCACAATATCTTTAACAACTTTAACATTACTCCTTCTGTTGGTTTGTGTTATTTATTAAAGGTTAAAGCTTGAACACTAAGAATAGATAGAGTCCATATTTATTTATTTATGGTTTGTTGTTGGGACGGGACATGTTCATGAACACATCCATCCGGATTGTAGCGTTGGGCTAATTAGCATTGTTGTCCCACGTTCGCTTTCACAAACACACACTCATTCACCTTGAACTATTGTACATGTTTTTAGTGGTAGGCATAACCGGAGTACCTGGAGGAAACCTACGCAGACACGGGGAGAACATGCAAACTCCACTCAGAAAGGCCCTGTTACGACTGGGAACAGGGGATGGATAGATAGATACTTGTTTGGATATATTTAAATAATTAATCCTTGATCAATCCAAGTCATATCTGTTTGTCAGTCTCAAAACAACAAAGTGAATACCTTTAGAGTTGAAGAGGCGGGACTTCCTGCAGCTGTAGACCACTTCCTGTTGGCAGTGCTCCGAGGCCTGGACCACGGCCTGCAGTTGTGAAGAGGAGGAGCCGTAGTTGAGTTTCACAACATGAGGTTTGAAGACGGAGGACCCCACGACTGTGACAGGAGCAGTGCTGTTGTGTGCGACCACCGTCCACACCCTCTCCTCTGGACACACAAACACCACAACAGGAAGTGAGCACACACCCTCTCCTCTGGACACACAAACACCACAACAGGAAGTGAGCACACACCCTCTCCTCTGGACACACAAACACCACAACAGGAAGTGAGTACACACCCTCTCCTCTGGACACACAAACACCACAACAGGAAGTGAGAACACACCCTCTCCTCTGGACACACAAACACCACAACAGGAAGTGAGCACACACCCTCTCCTCTGGACACACAAACACCACAACAGGAAGTGAGCACACACCCTCCCCTCTGGACACACAAACACCACAACAGGAAGTGAGCACACACCCTCTCCTCTGGACACACAAACACCACAACAGGAAGTGAGAACACACCCTCTCCTCTGGACACACAAACACCACAACAGGAAGTGAGAACACACCCTCTCCTCTGGACACACAAACACCACAACAGGAAGTGAGCACACACCCTCCCCTCTGGACACACAAACACCACAACAGGAAGTGAGCACACACCCTCTCCTCTGGACACACAAACACCACAACAGGAAGTGAGAACACACCCTCTCCTCTGGACACACAAACACCACAACAGGAAGTGAGAACACACCCTCTCCTCTGGACACACAAACACCACAACAGGAAGTGAGCACACACCCTCTCCTCTGGACACACAAACACCACAACAGGAAGTGAGAACACACCCTCTCCTCTGGACACACAAACACCACAACAGGAAGTGAGCACACACCCTCTCCTCTGGACACACAAACACCACAACAGGAAGTGAGCACACACCCTCTCCTCTGGACACACAAACACCACAACAGGAAGTGAGCACACACCCCTCTCCTCTGGACACACAAACACCACAACAGGAAGTGAGCACACACCCTCTCCTCTGGACACACAAACACCACAACAGGAAGTGAGTACACACCCTCTCCTCTGGACACACAAACACCACAACAGGAAGTGAGCACACACCCTCTCCTCTGGACACACAAACACCACAACAGGAAGTGAGTACACACCCTCTCCTCTGGACACACAAACACCACAACAGGAAGTGAGCACACACCCTCTCCTCTGGACACACAAACACCACAACAGGAAGTGAGAACACACCCTCTCCTCTGGACACACAAACACCACAACAGGAAGTGAGCACACACCCTCTCCTCTGGACACACAAACACCACAACAGGAAGTGAGTACACACCCTCTCCTCTGGACACACAACCACAAACACCACAACAGGAAGTGAGTACACACCCTCTCCTCTGGACACACAAACACCACAACAGGAAGTGAGCACACACCCTCTCCTCTGGACACACAAACACCACAACAGGAAGTGAGCACACACCCTCTCCTCTGGACACACAAACACCACAACAGGAAGTGAGTACACACCCTCTCCTCTGGACACACAACCACAAACACCACAACAGGAAGTGAGTACACACCCTCTCCTCTGGACACACAAACACCACAACAGGAAGTGAGCACACACCCTCTCCTCTGGACACACAAACACCACAACAGGAAGTGAGAACACACCCTCTCCTCTGGACACACAAACACCACAACAGGAAGTGAGCACACACCCTCTCCTCTGGACACACAAACACCACAACAGGAAGTGAGTACACACCCTCTCCTCTGGACACACAACCACAAACACCACAACAGGAAGTGAGTACACACCCTCTCCTCTGGACACACAAACACCACAACAGGAAGTGAGCACACACCCTCTCCTCTGGACACACAAACACCACAACAGGAAGTGAGCACACACCCTCTCCTCTGGACACACAAACACCACAACAGGAAGTGAGTACACACCCTCTCCTCTGGACACACAACCACAAACACCACAACAGGAAGTGAGTACACACCCTCTCCTCTGGACACACAAACACCACAACAGGAAGTGAGCACACACCCTCTCCTCTGGACACACAAACACCACAACAGGAAGTGAGCACACACCCTCTCCTCTGGACACACAAACACCACAACAGGAAGTGAGAACACACCCTCTCCTCTGGACACACAAACATCACAACAGGAAGTGAGAACACACCCTCTCCTCTGGACACACAAACACCACAACAGGAAGTGAGAACACACCCTCTCCTCTGGACACACAAACACCACAACAGGAAGTGAGCACACACCCTCTCCTCTGGACACACAAACACCACAACAGGAAGTGAGCACACACCCTCTCCTCTGGACACACAAACACCACAACAGGAAGTGAGCACACACCCTCTCCTCTGGACACACAAACACCACAACAGGAAGTGAGCACACACCCTCTCCTCTGGACACACAAACACCACAACAGGAAGTGAGCACACACCCTCTCCTCTGGACACACAAACACCACAACAGGAAGTGAGCACACACCCTCTCCTCTGGACACACAAACACCACAACAGGAAGTGAGAACACACCCTCTCCTCTGGACACACAAACACCACAACAGGAAGTGAGAACACACCCTCTCCTCTGGACACACAAACACCACAACAGGAAGTGAGCACACACCCTCTCCTCTGGACACACAAACACCACAACAGGAAGTGAGAACACACCCTCTCCTCTGGACACACAAACACCACAACAGGAAGTGAGCACACACCCTCTCCTCTGGACACACAAACACCACAACAGGAAGTGAGAACACACCCTCTCCTCTGGACACACAAACACCACAACAGGAAGTGAGAACACACCCTCTCCTCTGGACACACAAACACCACAACAGGAAGTGAGCACACACCCTCTCCTCTGGACACACAAACACCACAACAGGAAGTGAGCACACACCCTCTCCTCTGGACACACAAACACCACAACAGGAAGTGAGAACACACCCTCTCCTCTGGACACACAAACACCACAACAGGAAGTGAGCACACACCCTCTCCTCTGGACACACAAACACCACAACAGGAAGTGAGAACACACCCTCTCCTCTGGACACACAAACACCACAACAGGAAGTGAGAACACACCCTCTCCTCTGGACACACAAACACCACAACAGGAAGTGAGAACACACCCTCTCCTCTGGACACACAAACACCACAACAGGAAGTGAGCACACACCCTCTCCTCTGGACACACAAACACCACAACAGGAAGTGAGTACACACCCTCTCCTCTGGACACACAAACACCACAACAGGAAGTGAGCACACACCCTCTCCTCTGGACACACAAACACCACAACAGGAAGTGAGTTTATTTATAGAGCGCCTTTCACAGAGCAGTCACAAAGCGGTTATTTTTGGGCATTTTTCTCTCACTCCACAAAATGAAGTATTGGAAACTTGTCGGACAGTGGCGTCTTGTCGTGCAGTAAATTACAGTATTTTTCAGACTATAAACCACAGCTTTGCTCCTGCATTTTGAAGGATGCGGCTTATAGTCAGGTGAGGCTAAATTTTGTTTTATTTTTTCCAGTGTTGCCAAAAATGTTTTGCCAAGTAACAGTAGAACAACAGTCGTTCACAGAGGTCCATTTATAAGTAAGATTTGTCAATAAATCAGATTAAATACAGTTTAAAAGTCCTCATTTATAATATCTTTGTGTAAATATCTCCGTATAATAAATAGTTTCTGGTTCTTTGCTCAGACTGAAAGAGAAAAGAAACCGGTGGATGTTGCTCCTGATCTTTCTACTTTAAACTGGAAGATTAAGAACAGCCTGAGACTCACTTCTTTCTTTTGTTTCTCACAGTTAAACGACACAAACGTTTTTTAGAAGCATTTTTCAATATTGCAGTGTGGGACAGGTGCGGCTTATAATCCAGTGTGGCTTGTACAAGTACAACATTTAATTTCTTTCTTATGTCTCATTCAAAATATATAACTTTGGTTCAATTCTGATTTGTGTGTGTTCGTGTTTTGAGGCTCTGCTTCCAGCCCTTTATCTGTCCATAACTCTCTATTTTGTATTGTTTGTTGTGTGTTTAAATTTGCGTTTGATGTTAATACTTTTAAAAATGGCATTAATCTGGCAGCTCAGTGGTCCAATGAAATCACCTCATTCAGCAGCGATTCCAGAACACCCAGAGGAATTATTATAAATGTAGACTTTATGAACAATTCAATTTTATTTGTGGGTAAAGAACCTGTTTGTGGCTGAATACAGAACACTTCAGTCTAACAGGCCTCTAACATTCACCCCTGATGATACTGAATTAAATAAAACCACACATACAAATATTATGATAAAAGTTAAATTGTTGTGACATTCCTACAGCTCCTGAGTTTTCTACAAAATCCCCCAAATCCACAGTTAAGGAGCAGACACACAACAAAGTGCTAGCATCCATCTGAGAGTCTGGCGGTTGGAGGTGAAAAGGCGTCCATTTTGAGGAGAGTGGTTTGATGTGACTGTGGCTCTGTCCTTGAGAAGTCACGGAGTAAATCCTCCTTTTACACCTCAATAGCACCATCACTTCTCCTCGCACCAACTTTTTAGCACTTTTTGGAATTGGATTGGCCTGAATGACGTTTGGTGAAAGATAGAGAACTGTACGGACAGTTTCAACGGTTCACACACCGCCAATGTCCTCGGGGTTTTGAGTTTTGCTACAACATTTGGGGACATTGGTCTCTCCTTATGGTCCAATACCATGTGGTCTCTCCTTATGGTCCAATACCATGTGGTCTCTCCTTATGGTCCAATACCATGTGGTCTCTCCTTATGGTCCAATACCATGTGGTCTCTCTCTATGGTCCAATACCATGTGGTCTCTCCTTATGGTCCAATACCATGTGGTCTCTCTCTATGGTCCAATACCATGTGGTCTCTCTCTATGGTCCAATACCATGTGGTCTCTCTCTATGGTCCAATACCATGTGGTCTCTCTCTATGGTCCAATACCATGTGGTCTCTCTCTATGGTCCAATACCATGTGGTCTCTCTCTATGAACCAATACCATGTGGTCTCTCTCTATGAACCAATACCATGTGGTCTCTCTCTATGGTCCAATACCATGTGGTCTCTCTCTATGGTCCAATACCATGTGGTCTCTCTCTATGAACCAATACCATGTGGTCTCTCCCTACTGTAGTGTAGTGCAGTGTGGTGCACATCAGAGATGTTCCAGCAGTGATCACAGCAGCAGTGATTACAGCAGCAGTGATCACAGCAGCAGTGATTACAGCAGCAGTGATCACAGCAGCAGTGATCACAGCAGCAGTGATTACAGCAGCAGTGATCACAGCAGCAGTGGTCACAGCAGCAGTGGTCACAGCAGCAGTGATCACAGCAGCAGTGATCACAGCAGCAGTGATCACAGCAGCAGTGATTACAGCAGCAGTGATCACAGCAGCAGTGATCACAGCAGCAGTGGTCACAGCAGCAGTGATTACAGCAGCAGTGATTACAGCAGCAGTGATTACAGCAGCAGTGATCACAGCAGCAGTGATCACAGCAGCAGTGATTACAGCAGCAGTGATCACAGCAGCAGTGGTCACAGCAGCAGTGGTCACAGCAGCAGTGGTCACAGCAGCAGTGATTACAGCAGCAGTGATCACAGCAGCAGTGATTACAGCAGCAGTGATCACAGCAGCAGTGATTACAGCAGCAGTGATCACAGCAGCAGTGATCACAGCAGCAGTGATCACAGCAGCAGTGATTACAGCAGCAGTGATCACAGCAGCAGTGGTCACAGCAGCAGTGGTCACAGCAGCAGTGATTACAGCAGCAGTGATTACAGCAGCAGTGATTACAGCAGCAGTGATCACAGCAGCAGTGATCACAGCAGCAGTGATTACAGCAGCAGTGATTACAGCAGCAGTGGTCACAGCAGCAGTGATTACAGCAGCAGTGGTCACAGCAGCAGTGATTACAGCAGCAGTGATCACAGCAGCAGTGATTACAGCAGCAGTGATCACAGCAGCAGTGGTCACAGCAGCAGTGATTACAGCAGCAGTGATCACAGCAGCAGTGGTCACAGCAGCAGTGATTACAGCAGCAGTGATCACAGCAGCAGTGATCACAGCAGCAGTGATCACAGCAGCAGTGATTACAGCAGCAGTGATCACAGCAGCAGTGGTCACAGCAGCAGTGGTCACAGCAGCAGTGGTCACAGCAGCAGTGATTACAGCAGCAGTGGTCACAGCAGCAGTGGTCACAGCAGCAGTGATCACAGCAGCAGTGATCACAGCAGCAGTGGTCACAGCAGCAGTGGTCACAGCAGCAGTGGTCACAGCAGCAGTGGTCACAGCAGCAGTGATCACAGCAGCAGTGATTACAGCAGCAGTGATTACAGCAGCAGTGGTCACAGCAGCAGTGGTCACAGCAGCAGTGATTACAGCAGCAGTGATCACAGCAGCAGTGGTCACAGCAGCAGTGGTCACAGCAGCAGTGATTACAGCAGCAGTGGTCACAGCAGCAGTGGTCACAGCAGCAGTGATGACAGCAGCAGTGATCACAGCAGCAGTGATGACAGCAGCAGTGATTACAGCCAGTGATGGGCAGTAGTGTCGCTACAAGTAGCGTCGCTACAAGTAGCGTCGCTACTAGCTTAACTACATTTTTCAGTAGCTTGACAGTAGCGTCACTATTTACAAAACCTAGTAACTTTTCTGTAGCTGAGCAGGGACGTGCGGTGAGGTTTGTGATTGGGGAGGCACTGACTTTAAAAGTCAGATTTACAATCATTATTCAAATAAAATAGCATTTTATCACCAATGCAATGACATCCACAAACTTTATATACTGTAAAGATAAGAGAACCAGCTTCTTTTAATAATCTCACAACAAATCTAGCTGCTGACTCTGCTCCGCATCAAACAACATCTTTAAGAAGCGCAGGTGCGAGAGACGCGAGGAGAGAGAGACGCGAGGAGAGAGGAGCAGAGAGAGACAGAGAGGAGCAGAGAGACGGAGACGCGAGGAGCAGAGAGAGACGGAGACGCGAGGAGAGAGGAGCAGAGAGAGACAGAGAGGAGCAGAGAGACGGAGACGCGAGGAGAGAGAGAGACGGAGACGCGAGGAGAGAGAGACGCGAGGAGAGAGGAGCAGAGAGAGACAGAGAGGAGCAGAGAGACGGAGACGCGAGGAGAGAGAGACGCGAGGAGAGAGGAGCAGAGAGAGACAGAGAGGAGCAGAGAGACGCGAGGAGCAGAGAGACGGAGACGCGAGGAGAGAGAGACGCGAGGAGAGAGAGACGCGAGGAACATAAACAATAATGTAAACAAGTTGCAGAACTCTTGAGCAGTGTTTGAATCAGTGTTTTTCGGAAAAGCACTACTTTGCCGGTATCTGTCAATGTTCAACATAAAACACAGATTAACAAACTCCTCCCCCGCAGCCGGACTAACCTCGTAAGTCCAGTGGTGGTCTCCCAGTCTATATTAATTCTTTCTTTGTTTGAAAGTCCAATTGAGAAAAAAAATCTTCATTCAAATCATCCATTTTCCAGCAAAAGAAATAGCATTTTGGGCTGATTGTTTGTTAGCAACTCTGGTATGAACTTTATGCTCACTATCACCCCTAGCGGTGAGGCACAGATACCGCCTGCCTCACGCCAAGCTTTTTCCTTGTGTGTTCATCTACGATCAAAAGACTTAAACTAAATATAAATTGTACACACATACGTGCAATACACTACTAAACACTAAGAGGAGTTTAAAAAATGTTTTTAAAGCAGGATATTTGAAACAAACGGTGATATATCAACTGCACGAGCTGAGTGCACTCAGACACACACACACACACTGTGAGGGAGCGGTCTGAGGTGAGGCACGCAGGAGCGCTGCCTCACCTCGTCTCTTTGAATAGGAATAACGGGATTTCGGCGATTTTGACTTCAGAAATGATCAAAACTGATGGGAACCGTGCCGAATATACATTAAAAGCATAGGACAGTGGATATAAATTATATATTTAAACTAAAATAATTATTAGTTTCCAATAATGGCAGGTGAGGCTCTGCCTCCCCTGCCTCCCCTGACTGCACGTCCCTGTAGCTAAGCTATATTATTGCTCAAGTAGCGCGGTAGCGTCCGCCAAAGCTATTTTCTCACGGACATCTCTGATGTTCACATATTACAGCATTTTCCCGCAGCATAAAACAAACATATAGAAAGACAGAATGCTGATGCGCATGCGCAGGGCTTGGTAACAACACACACACACAAACGTACGCGCACACACACACGCACACACATGCGCGCTACTGGGGGAAGCAAAAGCATGGCAGAGAGCCCAGGAGCCGCCGCGGTGGAGGAGGACCATGATAAGGACTCTCAAAGTGTTGTACCGTGGCCATACCTCCAAAAGTACGTCACTCTAGTCGAGATGAGCGAAAAGAAATATGTTTTCAGATGCCTACTCTTTGTTGTTTTTGGTGTTTTGGGCTATTGTTCAATAAATATCTACAAAATGTTAACCTTTATCTGACTGACAGTTTATCTCAAATAAGAAGATAAGCTTTATTAATCTCACACAGGAGAAATTTACATGTCACATTTGGCATGGATAAAACACTCAAGAATTGTGCAAAAAATAAGAAATGAGCAAACATGTTAATGCAGGAAAATATAAAATTGCATGAACTGCAGTTTGTTTAATTGAAAATAGCTTCTATATAGCAAGCTACTTTTGACAGAATTTTGTAACTTAGCTTGCTACATTTGTATGGGTGGTAGCTTCTGTGTAGTGAAGCTGAATTTATTGTAGAGTAGCTTGTAGCTTAGCTCACTACACAAATCAAGTAGCTTGCCCATCACTGATTACAGCAGAGTGAGGTTGTCACACCTGTCATGTTGCAGTACACCTGTGCGGCCACCAGGGGCCCACTCCCATCAGGATCTATGGAGTAGAACCCGGACGAGCTCCCAGTCAGTTTGTAGGCCTCACATGATGCTTCGTAGATGGCTGAGAGGGAACAGAAATACAAAAGTCAAATGTACGTCTTTGAAAACAATTATTCCAACTTTGTGATCCTTCATAAGTAAGTAAGTAATGTTTATTTATATAGAACCTTTCTCAGACCAGAGTCAAAGCGGTTTACAGCTGTTACATTAGTCTCTCTCCACACAGAGATGAGCGGGGCCAGTCCAGGAGGCACAGAACTATTGTACATGTGTTTAGTGGTAGGGGAAACTGGAGCACCCGCAGGAAACCTACGCAGACACGGGGAGAACATGCAAACTCCACTCAGAAAGGCCCTGTTCCGACCGGGATTCGAACCTAGGACCTTCTTGCTGAGACAGAAGTGTGAAACATGTTAAAGGTTAATTATAGATTCAGATTCAGTTTATTTGCCATTTGCAGTAAAACCACATTGGAATACATTAGCAAAAGTCTCCAGTGTGCACAGACAAATACAGACATAGCACAACATTAAAAGACAAAAATAAAACAGTAAACAAGTGTCACTGTGAAATCATTAGTGACTTAAAGTGACTTATTGTACAGTCTGACAGCGGTGGGGATAAATAAGGATTTGTTTGTATGCACCCATTGTGAGTTTTTGTCAATGTAAGTTCTATTCACACTTTCAGTTTTTTAACATGACCTAAATACATTCTTGTATTTTCTTGCCAAAGCTTTTGAAATGTTCTTATTTTAAGGTGGTACATTTCTTGTAGCTACATCACATTCAGATACATTTCAGCTAATTCAAGCTACAGCTACATCTAAATTTAAGTTAATCCTTGTGAAAATGTTGAAAGTTTCAGATTCATTGATTTGCCATTTGCAGTAAAACCACATTGGAACATATTTGCAGAAGTCCCCACAAGACAAGTACATGAATACAACATTAGCATATTGAGATGTCCTGCATCTCAGTAAACAATATCTTCTGCCAGAGGGAAGAAGCTGGAACATGGCTTTTCCAGGGGCCAGAAGAGTCATTGATTATTCCAGAGTCTGGGTTTATAAAGAACCTCCAGAACAGCTCACAGTCCTCTCAGACTGAAGAGGAAGACGACCCGTTACGCTTCAGAACAGTATTTCATCTGCCCACAGTGAAGTTGAAAGTGCAGTGACAGCTCTGCAGGTTCTGGAATATCATCATTGAGAGTTACTGCTGGAACAATCACCAACAAAATCACCGCCATATTCTCCTCATTCACTTTTTTTTTTCCAGGCAATTAATACAGAGCCAAATCAGTTTCCCATAATAAGGAAAAATAGTTCTGCAAGTCAAAAATGCAACAGTGAATCTTAATCAGAGAAGCTTTTCAGTAAATTGCTTGTGCTCAATTCAAGAGACCCTCGTGCTCTGGCTTTGACTTGCAAATGGAGCCTATAAACAAGAAATCAGTATTCTGGGGCACCCGAACCCAGCAGCTGTCTCCAGCCTGCATATCAAGGGGAGAGGGTGCAGTAAGTCACAAAAATGACACCCGCAAGGAAAAAACTACTACACACAAAGTCAGTGCAAAGTCACGGTGAAAAATAGATTAGAATTTGTTTTTTTTAAAGCAAGAATCTGATGATGTTAAGGCCGTGTCAGGAAGAAAGTCTGACACAATGTTTTCCTGCAACGAGTGAAAAAGTGTCTTAGAGCGAGACAGTTGAGTCTGATTCAAACAGCGCTAAAGCAGAGAGGACTCTGGGTAAAGCAGAGAGGATTCTAGCTAAAAGAGGGGAAGTGCAGTACTCACAGTTGTGGCAGGTGGCGCCGGAGTATCCAGTCCCAGAGCAGTCACAGTAGAAGGAGCTCCAGGTCTGAGAGCATTGGCCCTCGTGTTCGCACAGGTTTGGGAGGCACCTGCAGAGACACCGAGGAGAGGGAAATGTAGAGACACAGGATAGAGCCCTGCACGGGCCTGATATCTGGGTCCGAGCCCGGCCCTGGCCCGAGGGGGTGGAGCCCCAGCCCGGCCCAGTCCGACAGGCTTTCAGAATTCTCAGGCCCAAACCTGTAACAAGACCGACTTTTTTTTTTTAACCTCCCATAACAATGTTGTAGCGTAGTATATAGTGCGGTGCACTGATACGAACACAGGCCCGGCTACAGGGCGGAGGTATACATGGGAGTGATGTGTTGCAATGAGTTCTGTGTGTGCGGAAACCCATGACTTGGATGAAAAGTACTTCAACTCAAACCACTTTAAATATTCATTCATTTTCATTCACATTCATTCACATTCAGTATCCATTTCTGGGTCAGGGGGGTGGCAGTCAGAGCTGCACCCAATTCACAAAGCACCAGTCCCTCGCTGACCCTCCTGCAGTGGGGGGTCCACAGGAAGATGGCTGCTCCTTCAACACAGATACGGCCTTGATCTTTCAGCAGGGACTTCAGGCAAAGTGGGGTTAAGTGTCTTGCCCAAGGACACAACGACAGCAGACATCAGTGGGAGCAGGTGACGTGGGTAGTGGTGGGATCGCACACTTTAAATATGTTGTTGAATATTACACTGTACCACACACCTTTGAGAATAATGCAAGTATTTTCTTGCCTCAAGCAGACGCCAAACAATTTAACTTTTCTTGTTTTCAGACGAGGAAGACCTAAGTGTTTCCTGATTTACATTTGCCTCCATCTATTATCGCACCACAGCGTCTTTAGTTTGCATTTGTAAACACCATAGAAACGTCTAATTGCCAGCAGCAGTGAATTACATTAATTTAGTATTTATAAAAGCTATGGTGCTCCTACATTGTGTCTGCTCTGAGGTTGTTAATCTATTCTTGTGCATTTTAATCTGGTAAATACATCATAAACAGATCTATGTGTCTGGCCAAAGACAGAAATATACAGTATTTGTTGATATAAGGCATTGTGAAATGTTTTAAATTTGTGTTCGGCCTTTTCCTCAGATGGCTTATTCATCCCCACAGCTCCGCTCTTCTCCTGTGTGTGATGTAAACTGAGCCTCCGCCGTAAAAAAGTCATTGTGGCTTTATTGTGTTATTGTTTTTGAGTTGGCGGCTCCAAAAGCAGAGAAAATGGCTCTTTAAACAGCCTGCCCTTGTGACTATTTGAAATCGCTGACATATCGGTCTCTGTCCCTCTAAAGATAGCCCTGGCTGTCACCTTCAGCTGTTTGTGGGATATTCTCCACAGTAATCCTCTGACAGTAAGTCCACACTCGGCTGATTAATAGTGTCTTCCTCGATCCTGCTCCTGTTTCACAGAATCGCCGCCTTTAGAGCGTGCATCTTTAATTTCATACACTTTGGGCTCTCACCTTTTAACTGCACTGAGCCGCAAACCACGGATACGGTTACGGCCATCAGTTTAATCTCCATCGCAGCTTTTCTACATGTGTCGAACTTATGGCTCAGAACACAATCCTCTGTGATAAACAAGACAGTATGAGAGTATGTTATGATAGTATGTTATGAGAGTATGTTATGATAGTATGTATGTTATTCTCTGTGTGCTCGTAGATAAAGGCTCATATGTTGGTCAGTGTTATTAAAGGGGCATTAAAGGGGCCTCATGGAGCGTAAAGAATACATTAGAAACTGGCCCAAAGAGCGATGGTGTTGTGACAGTGTGAAGGAGGCGCTGGACTGTGAAAACTCAATCCACTTTACATAACGCAATTAACCCAGAGTTCAATTATTTTTTACTTAATGAAAAGATGATAATTGCTTTTTAATATTGACTCTATATTCGAACAATGGTCAATCCAAAGAAAGCACCAGTGAGACCCCACTATGGTTTAGAACTTCATCTTCTATGAATGTGTTAATGTAGCATTGGTTGGAGGTAAAGCTTGACATAATATAATATATATAATATATATTTAAAGTGTGTACTGCCCTCTAAGCCTGGTCTGTGGACCACTTGTTTAAAACTTCATTACTATGAACCAGAGTGAGGGACTCTGATGGCTCTGTCTCTGAAGTGCCCTTCAAAGCCTTTGATCCATATGCTTCTTCATTTTATCTGTTTTCAGCACCACTTCAAACGTGGAACAGAACCTGGGTTTCCATGGTGACATGGTTCTTGACTCATCACATCCTGCCGCTTCATTTAGAAATCATATTTATGACTTTTTCTTTCTGATGTTGTCACATCTAAAAAAGTCTTTATTTTGGTTACACTTGTGTTGTTCTGTCACAGGGACGCTCTGAGACAGGTGTGTGTGTCACCTGTGTGTTGGGGTGTGTGTGTCACCTGTGTGTTGGGGTGTGTGTGTCACCTGTGTGTTGGGGTGTGTGTGTCACCTGTGTGTTGGGGTGTGTGTGTCACCTTTGTGTTGGTGTGTGTGTGTGTGTCACCTGTGTGTTGGGGTGTGTGTGTGTGTCACCTGTGTGTTGGGGTGTGTGTGTGTCACCTGTGTGTTGGGGTGTGTGTGTCACCTGTGTGTTGGGGTGTGTGTGTCACCTTTGTGTTGGTGTGTGTGTGTGTGTCACCTGTGTGTTGGGGTGTGTGTGTGTGTCACCTGTGTGTTGGGGTGTGTGTGTGTCACCTGTGTGTTGGGGTGTGTGTGTCACCTGTGTGTTGGGGGTGTGTGTGTGTCACTGGTGTGTTGGTGTGTGTGTCACTTGTGTGTTGGGGTGTGTGTGTCACTGGTGTGTTGGTGTGTGTGTCACTTGTGTGTTGGGGTGTGTGTGTCACGTGTGTTGGTGTGTGTGTCACTTGTGTGTTGGGGTGTGTGTGTCACGTGTGTTGCGGGCCAAAGCGGTGCAGGCTAATGAGGTTAGCGTAGCCTACAGCGCAGCAGCTTATTAGCATAGTCCTCTGCCAGGATGGATCCAGTTCCTGTTGCAGTTTAATTGGAGGATCCTGTCAGTGTGTTTTCTCTCCAGGACAAGTTGTCAGTGACTTTTAGGCGCCGGTGCCGACAACACACTGTCATCTCAGGATTAACAATGAGGCCACAAAGGACTGTGCTACCACCGCTGCTGCTGCCTCTGACACACTCACAGTCTGACTGAGTGGGAAACCCTTTTTCAGATAAAAGTTCACTCAACTTACCTGTCTCTTATATTGCATGTATGAAACTGAAGCTCATTATAATTTCCCAGCAGCCCTTGCTGTACGTGACTGAGGTCCACTGTCTGGCTGTTGATGAAGAGGAGCTGCATGCAGCCCTGGAAGGCTGCGCTGGTGCGCTGACACTCCAGAGTGGGGCAGCCTGAGTGCGACAGACACACACATGTTATTATCAACACACGTGTTATTATCAACACAGGCGTTATTATCAACACACATGTTATTATCAACACACATGTTATTATCAACACACATCTGTCACACATGTTATGATCAACACACATGTTATTATCTTACATCCATGTTATGAGCTTACACACATGTTATTAACAACACACATGTTATTAACAACACACATGTTATTAACAACACACACGTTATGATCTTACACACATGTTATTAACAACACACATGTTATTATCAGCACACACGTTATGATCTTACACACATGTTATTAACAACACACATGTTATTATCAGCACACACGTTATGATCTTACACACATGTTATTAACAACACACATGTTATTATCAGCACACATGTTATGATCTTACACACATGTTATTAACAACACACATGTTATTAACAACACACATGTTATTAACAACACACACGTTATGATCTTACACACATGTTATTAACAACACACATGTTATTATCAGCACACATGTTATGATCTTACACACATGTACCTTCACATTATACTTGGCTACTCCGCTGCAAGGGCACTTCATATATCACAGATTAACATAATGAATATTAATTATTTATAAAGGATGCCTCATTAAACGCACCAATACTTGTTTCTTTGGCTCAGAGGTAAATATAAAGATGTCAGAAGTCTCACTCTCAACAAAAAATGTCTCCAAAAATAAGAATTTAATTGTTTTTCTGAGAGTTATGGCGTCTTCAATCCAGAGCGGTTGGATTATGGAGCTTTCGCAAAAGTTCACTGTGGTAGACCCGGCTGCTGCTTGCCCAGATCTACAGGCTGCTCTTCCTCGGCTCATCAGACCAGCAACGCCCACATCCAGCCAACCAATAACCACCAGGACAGCAAGTTAAAAGCCGGAGACTCCCCCTTTCCCGGCCTTCTGAAGTCTGCAAGCCTCCGCCGCCCCACCTCCTCCTTTTCTCACCAAAGCGTGCTTGCCTACTGCCTCTGCCGCCACCAGTGCCTAGGCCCCGGGGGGGATTATGCACGCGAGCAAGCGCCGTGCTCAACAGCATCTCTCCCGGGCCTAGGGCGCCAAACATGCTCAATCAATAAACATGCTTAAATCTAATGAGTCTAACGGCATTTTCCTCATGGGTCTCTCCAATGTGAAATGGAGCTTTCGCGAAAGTTCACTGTGGTAGACCCGGCTGCTGCTTGCCCAGATCTACAGGCTGCTCTTCCTCGGCTCATCAGACCAGCAACGCCCACATCCAGCCAACCAATAACCACCAGGACAGCAAGTTAAAAGCCGGAGACTCCCCCTTTCCCGGCCTTCTGAAGTCTGCAAGGTGCATGTCGCTAACGCACCTGTTCGCAAATGCATGCGTGGTTCTGGAGGGGTCGCTTCTGCTCACGTGTTGCTCGTGCGCGTGGCCCGGCTGTCCTCAGTCTGGCTGCTCGTGGTCTGCTCCTCCTCCGCGTCCCTGCACCTGCTGTGGTTCGCGTGTCTCCACTGCTCTCCTCCTCTGTGGGCTCTTCTGCGGGCTGCTCCGCGGGGCCCTCTGCAGGTTCTGTGCTGCTCGTTCCTCGTGGTCTGCTGCCGCGCGCAGACGGTCTGGCGGTGCTGTGCGTGTCCCTGCCTCCGACTGGCGGTGCCGCGTTGTCCCGTTGCTTTTCCCACGTCTCCTGGCATGTGAGTACAGTGAGTGTGCCGACCGCGGACGGATTAATCCCCGAGTCTGGGCTGCAAGCGGCTGGTTTTTGCCCTACGCACTTGACTGCAGGCGTCAGTTTTCGCCCCGTGCTTGGTCTGCAGGCTCCGTTTTCACACGTGTTTGAGCTAACTGAGGGGCAATGCATCTTAAATGGCATCAAATCTCCAATGTCTGAGGGATATAAGAGGAGCAGTGTGCATCAATTCAGATTCATGTTCTGCCACTTGCAGTAAAACCACGTTGGATATATGTGCAAAGACTACCCATCGTGATCCAGACGGCACACACCAGAGCTCTTGCACGGCGCCATCTTTACGGCATTAATCTCATTACTCGCAGGTCACTATTGTTAAATGAATGTATTTAAATCCGTCTATCTGCGGGAGGAAAGAGGGGCCATGCATTAAATAGCTAGGTCACTAGTATTAAATTGGGTAACTAAACTGCAGTTGTTGCATCTTGAAAGTGCAGCAGAAAGAAAAAGGGCCAATGTGAATCTGCAATGGGTGTGAATTGGTGTTGGAGCTAATGAACGCGTGGAAAAGTGATCGTTCATGCGTCTCTGCCATAACCAAAGCAGAAGACGGCTCCGGGGGACATCTGTTATTCGCATGGGAATGTTCGGATTCGGGTTGATTTATTTCCTCAGGCTGTTCAACAACCGTGGGCATGGTTCTCTGACCGCCGCTGCTGCCGGTGCCTGCTGCCGTTCCTACTGATGCCTGATCCCGCTGCTGCCTGTTCCCACTGCCGCTCCTGCTGCTGTCTGTCCCTGCTGCCGCTCCTGCTGCTCCTACTACTGCATGTGCCGCTGCTGCTGTTCCTGCCACTGCCGCTCCGCTGGCTCCTAGGCTGCACCTGTCTCTACGGCTCGGCTCTTTCAGTCACGTATGTAACCTGGCTCACGGAGACAAGCGGGGCACGCATGAATCGCATTGTGGTGCGGCTGCTCCTGCTAATGCTGCTTCTGCTGCTTCATACTGCTACCGCTACTGCTGCTACTGTTGCTGCTTCATACTGCATCTGCTGCCGTGCTGCTGCTGCTTCATGTACTTTGACATCTCTCTTCACTTCGCATCTCTTTTTCTGAAACACTAAACAGCTACAACTTATTCTACTGCTCTGGCTTTGATACTGGATTATTGCTGTTATTTTCTACGGATGCTGCAGCTGCTGCTGCTGCTGCTACTGCTGCTGCTGCTTCATACTGCTACTGCTACTGCTGCTGCATACTGCTGCTACTACTGCTGCTGCTGCTTCACTTACCTTGCCATCTCTCTTCACTTGCATCTCTTTTACTGAAACACTGAGCAGCTACTACAACATTCTACAGCTGTGGCTTGATACAGGATATTACTGTTATTCTCTAAGGACGCTGCTGCTGCTGCTGCTACTGTCGCGGCTTGATACAGGACTATTGCCGTTATTTTCTGAGGTTACTGCTGCTGCCGCTGCTGCTACTGCTGCAACCCACTCTCTCAGAAGCTTATACTGCTTCTAATGGACGCAGCCCGGCTGAGTATGCCGCGCTGCGCTGGACTCGCACCTATGCTCCCAGGGTCGCTTCGGCGGTCATGCTTCATCTCTCTACTTAATCTTCTGATTCTATCAGATGCAGCCGGCCGAGTAGCTGCGCTGAGCCGTCAATCGGACTCCTAATCAAAGGCATCCATACCTGTATTCTTCACTCTTCTGATCGCAGGCTCCCCATCATGCTGTCCATCCTGCAGCGGCGCTGAACTCCGGCTCATCTCCCAAGTACATGTCTGCCCTCCTCGCAGCATCTTCCTGCTCTCCTTCTATGGCTTCTCTGCGTAAGCGTTTCACCATTGCTCACTCAACCTTCATGCGGTCCGAGACACGGCTTTCCCGACCATCCACTATCCTGATTATCTACTCTCCAACCCAAGGTTTCAAGCGTAAGGGCGCCTGCAACATCAATGGCCCTCTCCGACATGTCTCTGCCCCTACAGGTCTCCGCCTCTACACGGACGCTGCCCCTTCCGTGGGTTTTTGGGGGATTCTTCCAGGACCATTGGTTGCCGAGCGTGGCCGCTACTTTCCACCGGAGCATCTCCTCTGCCCTACACGTGATATTCCCAGTGGTCGTGGCCTGCGCGCTGTGGAATCACGCGTGGCAGAGAGAGGATCTCTGTCACGTGGGATAATCTCGACGTAGTGGAAGCATTACACAAAGGTCGCTCTTTTCACCCAACATAATGTCCCCTGACCCTTTCAACCTCCGTCTCAAACATTCAAAAATCAAGGAGCCTGCAATATAGTAACAGCTCGCTCGGACACATCTCTCTGCCCCTACAGGTCCATGATGCGTTACACTCGCCTCCGCTGCAAAAAGGAAATCTTAACGGACCTCTTTCTCACTCCAGACACTCTTCCCATGACAGCAACCTGGTTCAGAGCTCGACTAAGATCCCTACTGCTCCTTCTGAAGTCTGCAATTTGTCTCCCCAGCTCTATACAGCCCACTCCTTCAGGATAGGCGCTGCCACGCACGCGGCCTCGCTGGGGCTTCCCCACTCTTCTCTGCAACAGCTGGGGCGCTGGTCCTCTTCGGCTTCTCCACCTACATCAGGCCAGATGCGACCGCTATCATGGCAGCACAACGTCTACCGGCTTCTTCGTAAGCTCCCAGCAAAGCAAGTAAGCAATAAGATTCTGGTGGCGGCACGCACTTTCCTCAAACGCTCAAAGACTCCCCTGCTGCGTGCGCGCATGTTCTCAGCTCGCTCAAAGATTCCTCTGCTTCAGCTTCTGGCTGAATATGAGCGTGCGCTCATATTCTCAGCTCGCTCAAAGATTCCTCTGCTGCAGCGTCTGGCTGAACATGCGCGTGCGCGCATGTTCTCAGCTCGCTCAAAGATTCCTCTGCTTCAGCGTCTGGCGAATATGAGCGTGCTTCTCATATTCACAGCTCGCTCAAAGATTCCTCTGCTTCAGCTTCTGGCTGAATATGAGCGTGCATCTCATATTCACAGCTCGCTCAAAGACTCCTCTGCTGCAGCGTCTCATGCTCTCAGGCCCGCGCAGTACGTCCTGCTATCCCAATCGCAGGCCCGCTTTTTGGGGATTATGCACGCGAGCAAGCGCCGTGCTCAACAGCATCCCTCCCGGGCCTAGGGCGCCAAACATGCTCAATCAATAAACATGCTTAAATCTAAGTCTAACGGCATTTTCCTCATGGGTCTCTCCAATGTGAAATGGAGCTTTCGCGAAAGTTCACTGTGGTAGACCCGGCTGCTGCTTGCCCAGATCTACAGGCTGCTCTTCCTCGGCTCATCAGACCAGCAACGCCCACATCCAGCCAACCAATAACCACCAGGACAGCAAGTTAAAAGCCGGAGACTCCCCCTTTCCCGGCCTTCTGAAGTCTGCAAGCCTCCGCCGCCCCACCTCCTCCTTTTCTCACCAAAGCGTGCTTGCCTACTGCCTCTGCCGCCACCAGTGCCTAGGCCCCGGGGGGGATTATGCACGCGAGCAAGCGCCGTGCTCAACAGCATCTCTCCCGGGCCTAGGGCGCCAAACATGCTCAATCAATAACCATGCTTAAATCTAAGTCTAACGGCATTTTCCTCATGGGTCTCTCCAATGTGAACTGTTAGTGGCATTTTCCAAAACAGACCGGGTTCAACCGACATCAGAGTCACTGCACAAACACTTATGTTTGTGGTGGAAGTGTTAGATTATAATAAAATAGTTTTATCCCAAAGTTTGGAGCCACAGAGTTTATGTGCAGGGTTTATTTACACTTCCTCTGAGCAGGAGGAAAACTGGATAATTCAGTTAAGTATTTGGGATTAATTATAATCAAGGATAAACCAGACTCGATGATCACAAGTCTCTTCCTGATTAATCATTTATTTTCATTTTCCAAAAAGCAGTGTGTTTGATTCTGATTTTCAAAAACCTTTAAATATTGTATTCTCTGAGTCTTTGAGCCTCTGTCTGAGGCAGTGTGAAAAACATGTCTTTCCACTGAATGAACATTAGAAGTAACTTAATTTATGTACAATATTTTTGGAGATTTTTTCAGAAATGTTCTAATGACGATGACGATGATGAAGTGGCACATTTTGAAACCTAAAAACCGTTTTTTCTTAAATGGTTGATTAATATTCTCTCTTTCATAAACTTTGAGCTCTCACATAAAAACTGCAGACGGAAACAAAAATGTGTTTACAAGGTTGTATACACAGAACATGTGGGTTGGGTTTGGGGAGATTTGTATAATTTTTTTATCATTTTCACGAACCTCCAAAAAAGAACTGTCCTTTGAGGTCCAGTTTTTCCCATAGTTCCAGAGTGGACGAGGGCTCCTTGTCCACGGACAGAGAGACGTGAAGGTTCTGTGCGTCCAGGAGAACCGAGTGCCACAGTCCGTCACTGAGACCACGCCCTGAAACAAACACAACAAACACAGAACTTCAACAGAAAATAACACGTCCCAGAGTTTAGTTTAAGTTTAACACATTTATGTTTCTTTGTAAAGTCTCAGTTTTGGAATAGACTAAATATGATAAAAACATACTTCCTCATTGTGTTAGAACAGTTAGAGTCTGTTACAGTTGGACTTCTGTCAGTAACAAACAGAATGTTTAGATGCAGATGATTTGTTTTTATGGTCAAATCCATTGGACTTTTAATGTTATTTAGTTAAAGATATTGCATCGTCCTAAATGAAGATCATATGTTTCTTGATCATTTCCAAACTAACGTCATTTAAAATGTCATTTCCTCTATAGTTTCTCGTTATTGTTTTTTTGCCAAAGCACCTTAACTCCATCCATCAATTTTCTTCCCCTTAATCCATTTCTGGGTCGGGGGTGGCAGTCAGAGCAGCACCCAGTACACAGAGCACCAGCCTCTCTGCTGAGTCCACAGGAGCCGAGTCCACAGGAGCCGAGTCCACAGGAGCCGAGTCCACAGGAGCCGAGTCCACAGGAGCCGAGTCCACAGGAGCCGAGTCCACAGGAGCCGAGTCCACAGGAGCCGAGTCCACAGGAGCCGAGTCCACAGGAGCCGAGTCCACAGGAGCCGAGTCCACAGGAGCCGAGTCCACAGGAGCCGAGTCCACAGGAGCCGAGTCCACAGGAGCCGAGTCCACAGGGGCCGAGTCCACAGGGGCCGAGTCCACAGGGGCCGAGTCCACAGGGGCCGAGTCCACAGGGGCCGAGTCCACAGGGGCCGAGTCCACAGGGGCCGAGTCCACAGGGGCCGAGTCCACAGGGCCGAGTCCACAGGAGCCGAGTCCACAGGAGCCGAGTCCACAGGAGCCGAGTCCACAGGAGCCGAGTCCACAGGAGCCGAGTCCACAGGAGCCGAGTCCACAGGAGCCGAGTCCACAGGAGCCGAGTCCACAGGAGCCGAGTCCACAGGAGCCGAGTCCACAGGAGCCGAGTCCACAGGAGCCGAGTCCACAGAAGCCGAGTCCACAGGAGCCGAGTCCACAGGAGCCGAGTCCACAGGAGCCGAGTCCACAGGAGCCGAGTCCACAGGAGCCGAGTCCACAGGAGCAGCACCTAAACTGCTTGATTCATTTGTAAATGTCATTATAAAACTTGTTGTACATGATAAACAGTGTACTTTCAGTAAGTTTAAATAAGAGCCCTGGAACAGACATAATGAATCTTTTCTGTGTCACACGATGATGAATCGTCTCGTTTCCATTTGAGATGAGGCACGTCCTGCACTTAACCTGTGACCGGCCGCTTTTTACTCACCAACAAATGGAGTTATAATGACGCATAATGGCAGACACAGACCGATGTTTGCATTTACTGTGAAAACTGAGAGTCAAACTTGAACCATTCTAAATGAATCCACTGAGGAGCAGTAGAGTCTCTTTCTAAAGCTGAAGAAACCCCAGAACAATGAGGTTCGATTCTTCTGATCCAAAAGGCATTTCTTTTTAATCAGTGCTGACAACTAACCTCGCAGTCTTCAAGAGGACGACGGCCTGATAAAACCTGAGCCACAGTTTTGCACGGACTAAATTAGCATCTTAATGAGGCTGGACATTATTCACCTTCAACAGAAAACCCCAAATCTCTGGAGAACGTGAGATTCTTGCTCAGACGGAGCTGACGCCTGTCGCTGACAACGAGCGCTTTTATCCCAGAGGATGTTAGCGCCAAAGGCATTCTTTACAGCCTCCGGAGACCTCTATCAGGTTCTCAGTCAGGCGCCGTTAGGACGCACAGGCCTCTATCAGGTCCTCAGTCAGGCGCCGTTAGGACGTACATGCCTCTATCAGGTTCTCAGTCAGGCGCCGTTAGGACGCACGGGCCTCTATCAGGTCCTCAGTCAGGCGCCGTTAGGACGTACAGGCCTCTATCAGGTTCTCAGTCAGGCGCCGTTAGGACGTACAGGCCTCTATCAGGTTCTCAGTCAGGCGCCGTTAGGACGTACAGGCCTCTATCAGGTTCTCAGTCAGGCGCCGTTAGGACGTACAGGCCTCTATCAGGTTCTCAGTCAGGCGCCGTTAGGACGTACAGGCCTCTATCAGGTTCTCTCACCTCTGTCCAAACTTGTCAAATCCAAGCCTAATTTGCCAAAAAATAATACTTTGTTTTATTGCATCATGTCAAGTTCAAAATGTATTAGTCTGTATTTGAACTATATTGAGTCTTGTCCTTTAATTAGAATATTAGGATTAATAAAATAAGATGGTGCGAGCGTGTATGACCATGTGTGTTTAACTATAAACTTCAAAAGGTACATCCTCGACGCTAAATCCCTCTCCCGCCTCCAACTGGTCCAGACGCAGCAGACTTCTCACTGGTCTGAACAGAAGGGAGCACATCACCCCTGTGTTAGCGTCCCTTCACTGGCTCCTGTGCGTTTTAGAATAGATTTTAAGATTTTTCTGATTACTTTTAAAGCTCGTTTAGGTCTGGCACCAAGCTATAATTATGAATGAGCCCTTTCCCCGCAGACTTAGAGCCTCGGGCAGGTCTCTGTGACTGCTCCAAGGCTCCAGACTAAAGGGGACTGAGCCTTCTCTGTCCGGGCTCCTCGGCTTTGGAACCACCCTTACCTGATGGAGATAAGGCTCCATCAGTCTCCTCTTTTAAATCACTTCTTTAAACCCACTTTTATCAAACAGCTTTAAACTATTAGTAAAATACAAAATGGGAAGTTTAAAACTGTCTGCTTTGTCTTGGTTGTGTCTTTTTCTATTGTGTTTTGCTCTGTCTCCTTTTGACTTTGTATTATGAATGTTTTATCGTTTATTCCGCTGACTGTGCAGCGCTTTGTAAACATTGTTTTTTACAGATTATTATTCATGAATCGTCGTGTGATGAAAGCCCATCTCTCACAAATCTAGTGTAAAAACAATGATACAAACCTTATACTCAGTCTAACCTTACTCCAGAACGTCACTGTTCTCACATAATGAGTAATGAACCGGGGAATGTCAATTACAATGCATAAAATAAAACAATTTATAGCCAATAAATATTTGATGGTAAACCATTAGCAGCGCTGAATATGTGAGCGTTTTATGCATTATTAAAGTCTACAAGTGGCAATGAGGCGCGGCGGGTTCTGACCAGTAAAGACTTGGGACTTGTGCCTGGACGGGGTCTGCAGGGTCAGGAGCAGCCGGGAGTCACTGAGGTGCAGCTCCAGTCTGTGGGGGTCCGGTCTTTGGGGGTCCAGTCTGTGGGGGTCCGGTCTGTGGGGGTCCGGTCTGAGCGGCGCGGACAGAAGCATCCCGTCTGCGTTCCACGTCCTGAAGTGGAATCGAACCGAAAAGACCCCAAGAGCAGATGAAGACGCAAGAGAAGGGAGCGACAGGAAGCTGCTGGTGGAGCTCAGGAAGGTGCAGGAGCCCAGCGGGGGGCCGGAGCACTGGAACGACACATTACCCTGAAAGGATCAGAGACGTGAGATTAATACATGACGGAACACGACACTAGAATGAGACAACCCTGGTCTTATCCATCGGTTCTCTCAGGTCCATCATCATGTCCTGCAGGTAACGTCTGGGTCTGGTCCCTGTGTTTGTGATTACAATCGGTTGAATTCCATCCGACCAATCAGAGAGCGCGGGAGGCGGGTGTTGTAGTTAGATGTGGGTGACGTCAGAGTTTGTGTTGAACGTGCAGGTTGTAGTTTGGTGAAGAATGTGAAAGTAAAGTATTCTGGTCTGGTTCTATCAAGAAACTGAAGCTGGAGCAAGAGGAATGTTTAACAAATGTAATCACTGCAAAGATTGTGGCGCTACTCCCCACGGGCTCCGTTAGCGGCAAAGGAGATGGCTAAAGCTAGTCTAAATGCTAAAGCTAGGCTAACTGCTAAATGCTAACGACTCACTCGGGTTCATTACATATGTCACAGTAAACTCAGATCCAATGGTTTCAATCTGCAAAAAGAGTTAGCCCCTCCCACCTGCTCACAGAGTCAATGGAGCAAATCTAGACCTTAGTATGAAATGAAATGAGTACAATGGTGTGGTAAGACCAGAATAGAATAAGCCATGTATTTCTCAAAAAAACAAAGGGAAGGAGTGCTGCGTGGTACAAGCTCTTGGAAAGTGTTGACTTTCCAAGAGCTCAGAAAGTCAAATAATCCAAGGCACTCGTGGTCAATAGTTTAAAGAGATGAAAAACTTTCATTTTCTCACGGCTGCAATCTCAAAATAAGTTTATTTCCCCCTGTGCCTAACTTGTCCCTTTTCTTCTCTTGGCAGGTGATTGGTGGAGGTGCTGGGCTGGAGGCGGGCCCATCCCAACTAAGCGATTAGCTGGGTTCAACCATGATCTTCCAAGAGAGGGGTGTTCACTTGGACCGCTAAATAAAACCACCACTAATTGTGTATTATTGTAAATTATTATTATTATAACATATCTGCATAAATAACAAATGTACATAGTTGAAAATTGTGTAAATACTCTAACTCTAACTCTAACCTTCTAAACCCCGAGTGCCTTTGATTATTCTGACTTTCTGCTCTTCTTGATTTGCCTTTACCTGGAAAGTCAACTCCTCTTGTTTCTCAAAATAGATTAAACTAAACGTCATCACGATTCACCTCGTTCAAAATAAGATCCCTTTAAAGTCCCGGGAGAAAACACCAGAGTTTAGTTTTTGCTTCAAGAATTCAGACGTCCTCTGCTTGTTAAAGTCAGTTTAAAGAAGTTTAATCTTCATCAAAGCACATTAAAAAGACCAAGTCATGTCCTCCTTATGGACCAATGGCTCTGTGTGTTTTTTAATCATTTCATTTCGTGTGTGATTCCATGATCTGTGTTGGAGAATTCAAAGGGTTTGTAACGTCTTCAGAGATAACTAAGATAAGATAAAGACTTTTTATTCTTCCCACAGTGGGGAAATTTCAATGTTGCAGCGCAGAGGTGGGACAAAGTCATTGTTTAGCAAGTCACAAGTCAGTCTCAATTCATTGCCCTCAAGTCCCGAGTCAAGTCACGAGTCAAGACAGGCAAGTCCCGAGTCGAGTCCAAGTCAAAGGCCAACAAATCTCAAGTCAGTCCCAAGTCCTACGGTTTGACTTTCGAGTCCTCTCGAGTCTTTTTGACCGCGATTTGTTTCTTGTTGGTCTCCACGTACTTTTGTAGGCAAACAAAATAATGTTAGGAATCATTTTGCTGGTGCATTCTCGTTGGTCTCTGACCCATGGACTAACAGTTTGTTCCATGTGGTTGGCTGCTGGTAAATCAAAACTATGTTGTGCCAGATGCAGGCTCAGTTACACATGCACAGACCACACATAAAATCAGAGCAGTCCGTGTCAACATACTTTTTATCTTTGGGGTTTTTAATGGGAAGTAGCAAGTGCAGCATATATGAATATGAGTATTGGGCTAGGACCTGTATCTATATAATCAGTTTAATGTCCGTAGTGGTTATTGTTCCAAAGGACTGAAGGGACCAATGGAGGGGAAGGACCCTGGCCTGTATGAACTGGGCCAGCATTAGTAATATCTCATAATTACCAATATATCATTACATAATAAAATGTCTCATATAAATTAATTAAATCAGTCAAAGCACTGATTCTCATATCAATGAACCATAAACAATAGTGCAAATATTAATCTAGCTTAGTGCACATAATCAAAACAACTATCTAATGTATGCAAACTTTAGCAGGAGGAGCACAGCAAAAACATACTCATAATAATAGGCCTCGGCGCCCACACAGAAAAATATAAGAAAGAGCCAACAGAGCAGCGCAGGCTAGCGCTAGTTTGACTCACCAGTTCCTCTTTAAAACACGGCACACAGTGTGACAACTGCGTCGATTCAATTGTATGAGGCGCCTGTAGTGAAAGCATATCAATTACGGTTTGTAGAACAAAATATGACGTTAGGTCGCGATAAATACCTGCAGCTCGCTCATTTCCAGCTCCCCTACGACAACACACCCACCGGTGAATGCAGTGCGCTTGTTTAGGGAAGTGTTGCTGCGCGAACTGCCTGGAACTCACGTTCGAACTCTCGCGCGAGCGCTACAACTACCGCGAGGCTTTGTTTCTTCAAAGACGGCATAGATAGAAAGAGAGATGCGGAGAAAGGTAAAAAATGGCCCGGGTTACGCAAGTCTTTGCAAGTCAATTGGCGCAAGTCCAAGTGAAAGTCAGAGTCATTGATGTTAAAGTCCAAGTCGAGTTGCAAGTCTTTTTATATTTGGTCAAGTCGAGTCTAAAGTCATCAAAATCATGACTCGAGTCTGACTCGAGTCCAAGTCACATGACTCGAGTCCACACCTCTGTTGCAGCGCACAGACAAAATTAGTAGCTATATTTCTTAACTAGCTGTAAATGCTTCAATACCAGTCTTTCAACAACAACAAAAAAAAAAAAAAATGATATATATATATATATATATATATATATATATATATATATGCTGTGGTTTAGAATAAGGCTCACTCCAAACTAAACTGAACCATGGGTCGATCTAACTTAACCAACAATGATATAAATGTATGAACTAAAAACATGTTGTGCCTAAACATTTTTAATACTATGTAGCCTATAGATATACAGTATGTATATAGATATACAGTATGTATATAGATATACAGTATGTATATAGATATACAGTATGTATAATCTCAGATGTGCAGCTAAAACTATTTCAATAAAAATGGATTCAAACCTTTGGGGACAGTTACATTGAGGACGTGTGATGGAGGTTTTGTGAACAGAAGAATAAACAGTATTTAATGGTTAATGTTTGGGGATAGAACTATAATCCATCTGTAATTATAGATTTTACATTATGCAAAAAGATATTATTCAATAACTGCGGATAAACTGTGCGTTTTGGACGTAACAATCGTGTCTACTTTTGTTTCGTCCAAAACTGTCAATAATACAGGTGTGACTGAATGTATTTAACTCATTGACTGCCATTGACAAATTTGTCTGAGACTGGTGATATCTGTCAAACTTCCCTCTTTTTGAGGAATCTGGTTTCATTTTTCACAAAGTCAAATCACACAATATTCTGTGGGTCTTGAAAATCAGTCAAATCGTCAAAAACAGCTGGCAGTCAATGAGTTAAGTAGAGCGCCCTCTACTGGACCAACAAGGAACAAACCAGAGTCTGTGAACATTCAGCAGTAACATTAGACATTTTGGGACTTTTTCATGTCATTGACCAAAACAAAACACTTTGGTACAGTTCAGTTCAGTTCAGTTTGGAGTGAGCCATAAATACAGAATACATTGATCTGAAAAAGAGCAGCCAACAGTTAAAAACAGTCTTTGTAGACGTAGATTCTGGCTCTTCCCTGACAACCGCTCGAAGCTTACGTCTTAATGACCCACTCAGACTAAACTGACTCTTTTGTGGTTACATTTGTCCTAAACTAACGCCTTGGCTCTGAACGGTAATAACAGTTTCATTTAGCACAGAGCAGAGGTGGTATCAGCTGATGTGCCAGCGGCGGGGGGCGGACAGTCCTATCAGTGCCGGGCCGAGGACAGCTCAGAGCAATCCCCGGTGCCTCTCCATCGCACTCGCTCTCCTCCACCTCGGGCAAAGAGCAGCATTGAAATTCCATTACAGCCTCCATCATGGCCGCCGCCGCCGCCACGGTCGCCCCACCTCCTCCAGCAGCTGTCTTTTTAACACAGCAATCAGACTGGAATATGTGGGGAGGAGTGGAGAGGTGTGGAGAGAAGTGGGGAGGTGTGGGGAGGTGTGGAGAGGAGTGGGGAGGTGTGGGGAGGTGTGGAGAGGTGTGGAGAGGTGTGGGGAGGTGTGGAGAGGAGTGGAGAGGTGTGGAGAGGTGTGGGGAGGAGTGGAGAGGAGTGGGGAGGTGTGGGGAGGTGTGGAGAGGTGTGGAGAGGTGTGGAGAGGTGTGGGGAGGTGTGGAGAGGTGTGGAGAGGAGTGGGGAGGAGTGGAGAGGTGTGGAGAGGTGTGGGGAGGTGTGGAGAGGTGTGGGGAGGTGTGGAGAGGAGGGGGGGGGGGGGGGGGGGGGGGGGGGGGGGGGGGGGGGGGGGGGGGGGGGGGGGGGGGGGGGGGGGGGGGGGGGGGGGGGGGGGGGGGGGGGGGGGGGGGGGGGGGGGGGGGGGGGGGGGGGGGGGGGGGGGGGGGGGGGGGGGGGGGGGGGGGGGGGGGGGGGGGGGGGGGGGGGGGGGGGGGGGGGGGGGGGGGGGGGGGGGGGGGGGGGGGGGGGGGGGGGGGGGGGGGGGGGGGGGGGGGGGGGGGGGGGGGGGGGGGGGGGGGGGGGGGGGGGGGGGGGGGGGGGGGGGGGGGGGGGGGGGGGGGGGGGGGGGGGGGGGGGGGGGGGGGGGGGGGGGGGGGGGGGGGGGGGGGGGGGGGGGGGGGGGGGGGGGGGGGGGGGGGGGGGGGGGGGGGGGGGGGGGGGGGGGGGGGGGGGGGGGGGGGGGGGGGGGGGGGGGGGGGGGGGGGGGGGGGGGGGGGGGGGGGGGGGGGGGGGGGGGGGGGGGGGGGGGGGGGGGGGGGGGGGGGGGGGGGGGGGGGGGGGGGGGGGGGGGGGGGGGGGGGGGGGGGGGGGGGGGGGGGGGGGGGGGGGGGGGGGGGGGGGGGGGGGGGGGGGGGGGGGGGGGGGGGGGGGGGGGGGGGGGGGGGGGGGGGGGGGGGGGGGGGGGGGGGGGGGGGGGGGGGGGGGGGGGGGGGGGGGGGGGGGGGGGGGGGGGGGGGGGGGGGGGGGGGGGGGGGGGGGGGGGGGGGGGGGGGGGGGGGGGGGGGGGGGGGGGGGGGGGGGGGGGGGGGGGGGGGGGGGGGGGGGGGGGGGGGGGGGGGGGGGGGGGGGGGGGGGGGGGGGGGGGGGGGGGGGGGGGGGGGGGGGGGGGGGGGGGGGGGGGGGGGGGGGGGGGGGGGGGGGGGGGGGGGGGGGGGGGGGGGGGGGGGGGGGGGGGGGGGGGGGGGGGGGGGGGGGGGGGGGGGGGGGGGGGGGGGGGGGGGGGGGGGGGGGGGGGGGGGGGGGGGGGGGGGGGGGGGGGGGGGGGGGGGGGGGGGGGGGGGGGGGGGGGGGGGGGGGGGGGGGGGGGGGGGGGGGGGGGGGGGGGGGGGGGGGGGGGGGGGGGGGGGGGGGGGGGGGGGGGGGGGGGGGGGGGGGGGGGGGGGGGGGGGGGGGGGGGGGGGGGGGGGGGGGGGGGGGGGGGGGGGGGGGGGGGGGGGGGGGGGGGGGGGGGGGGGGGGGGGGGGGGGGGGGGGGGGGGGGGGGGGGGGGGGGGGGGGGGGGGGGGGGGGGGGGGGGGGGGGGGGGGGGGGGGGGGGGGGGGGGGGGGGGGGGGGGGGGGGGGGGGGGGGGGGGGGGGGGGGGGGGGGGGGGGGGGGGGGGGGGGGGGGGGGGGGGGGGGGGGGGGGGGGGGGGGGGGGGGGGGGGGGGGGGGGGGGGGGGGGGGGGGGGGGGGGGGGGGGGGGGGGGGGGGGGGGGGGGGGGGGGGGGGGGGGGGGGGGGGGGGGGGGGGGGGGGGGGGGGGGGGGGGGGGGGGGGGGGGGGGGGGGGGGGGGGGGGGGGGGGGGGGGGGGGGGGGGGGGGGGGGGGGGGGGGGGGGGGGGGGGGGGGGGGGGGGGGGGGGGGGGGGGGGGGGGGGGGGGGGGGGGGGGGGGGGGGGGGGGGGGGGGGGGGGGGGGGGGGGGGGGGGGGGGGGGGGGGGGGGGGGGGGGGGGGGGGGGGGGGGGGGGGGGGGGGGGGGGGGGGGGGGGGGGGGGGGGGGGGGGGGGGGGGGGGGGGGGGGGGGGGGGGGGGGGGGGGGGGGGGGGGGGGGGGGGGGGGGGGGGGGGGGGGGGGGGGGGGGGGGGGGGGGGGGGGGGGGGGGGGGGGGGGGGGGGGGGGGGGGGGGGGGGGGGGGGGGGGGGGGGGGGGGGGGGGGGGGGGGGGGGGGGGGGGGGGGGGGGGGGGGGGGGGGGGGGGGGGGGGGGGGGGGGGGGGGGGGGGGGGGGGGGGGGGGGGGGGGGGGGGGGGGGGGGGGGGGGGGGGGGGGGGGGGGGGGGGGGGGGGGGGGGGGGGGGGGGGGGGGGGGGGGGGGGGGGGGGGGGGGGGGGGGGGGGGGGGGGGGGGGGGGGGGGGGGGGGGGGGGGGGGGGGGGGGGGGGGGGGGGGGGGGGGGGGGGGGGGGGGGGGGGGGGGGGGGGGGGGGGGGGGGGGGGGGGGGGGGGGGGGGGGGGGGGGGGGGGGGGGGGGGGGGGGGGGGGGGGGGGGGGGGGGGGGGGGGGGGGGGGGGGGGGGGGGGGGGGGGGGGGGGGGGGGGGGGGGGGGGGGGGGGGGGGGGGGGGGGGGGGGGGGGGGGGGGGGGGGGGGGGGGGGGGGGGGGGGGGGGGGGGGGGGGGGGGGGGGGGGGGGGGGGGGGGGGGGGGGGGGGGGGGGGGGGGGGGGGGGGGGGGGGGGGGGGGGGGGGGGGGGGGGGGGGGGGGGGGGGGGGGGGGGGGGGGGGGGGGGGGGGGGGGGGGGGGGGGGGGGGGGGGGGGGGGGGGGGGGGGGGGGGGGGGGGGGGGGGGGGGGGGGGGGGGGGGGGGGGGGGGGGGGGGGGGGGGGGGGGGGGGGGGGGGGGGGGGGGGGGGGGGGGGGGGGGGGGGGGGGGGGGGGGGGGGGGGGGGGGGGGGGGGGGGGGGGGGGGGGGGGGGGGGGGGGGGGGGGGGGGGGGGGGGGGGGGGGGGGGGGGGGGGGGGGGGGGGGGGGGGGGGGGGGGGGGGGGGGGGGGGGGGGGGGGGGGGGGGGGGGGGGGGGGGGGGGGGGGGGGGGGGGGGGGGGGGGGGGGGGGGGGGGGGGGGGGGGGGGGGGGGGGGGGGGGGGGGGGGGGGGGGGGGGGGGGGGGGGGGGGGGGGGGGGGGGGGGGGGGGGGGGGGGGGGGGGGGGGGGGGGGGGGGGGGGGGGGGGGGGGGGGGGGGGGGGGGGGGGGGGGGGGGGGGGGGGGGGGGGGGGGGGGGGGGGGGGGGGGGGGGGGGGGGGGGGGGGGGGGGGGGGGGGGGGGGGGGGGGGGGGGGGGGGGGGGGGGGGGGGGGGGGGGGGGGGGGGGGGGGGGGGGGGGGGGGGGGGGGGGGGGGGGGGGGGGGGGGGGGGGGGGGGGGGGGGGGGGGGGGGGGGGGGGGGGGGGGGGGGGGGGGGGGGGGGGGGGGGGGGGGGGGGGGGGGGGGGGGGGGGGGGGGGGGGGGGGGGGGGGGGGGGGGGGGGGGGGGGGGGGGGGGGGGGGGGGGGGGGGGGGGGGGGGGGGGGGGGGGGGGGGGGGGGGGGGGGGGGGGGGGGGGGGGGGGGGGGGGGGGGGGGGGGGGGGGGGGGGGGGGGGGGGGGGGGGGGGGGGGGGGGGGGGGGGGGGGGGGGGGGGGGGGGGGGGGGGGGGGGGGGGGGGGGGGGGGGGGGGGGGGGGGGGGGGGGGGGGGGGGGGGGGGGGGGGGGGGGGGGGGGGGGGGGGGGGGGGGGGGGGGGGGGGGGGGGGGGGGGGGGGGGGGGGGGGGGGGGGGGGGGGGGGGGGGGGGGGGGGGGGGGGGGGGGGGGGGGGGGGGGGGGGGGGGGGGGGGGGGGGGGGGGGGGGGGGGGGGGGGGGGGGGGGGGGGGGGGGGGGGGGGGGGGGGGGGGGGGGGGGGGGGGGGGGGGGGGGGGGGGGGGGGGGGGGGGGGGGGGGGGGGGGGGGGGGGGGGGGGGGGGGGGGGGGGGGGGGGGGGGGGGGGGGGGGGGGGGGGGGGGGGGGGGGGGGGGGGGGGGGGGGGGGGGGGGGGGGGGGGGGGGGGGGGGGGGGGGGGGGGGGGGGGGGGGGGGGGGGGGGGGGGGTCGGATTGGGCTGGGGTGATAGGGGGCGGTGTTGAGGGCGGATGAGTGTCGTTATTGTATCGGTTATGTTCTGGAATAGTTGCGCTGGAAGGGGTCGGTAGGTCCAGTGAGGAGGGTCGGTGTGAGTGTGCTGAGATAGGGAGCTTATAGGTTGGGTGTATAGTGTCGCGTGGGGAGTGTAGGGGACGGAGATATCACAGATGTAGAAGGACGCGGTGTTGGGAGGAGTGGGGTAGGTGTGAGCGGATGAGGAGGAATTGGGAGATATGGGGCAGGTGTTCTCTTAGTTATAATGTGCTGAGGATGAGTGCGGATAGGGTGCGGTAGTTGGAGAGAATGTGGGCGGCGTGGGCGGAGTCGGAGTTAGGTGTGGAGCTGTATAGGCTGCTGCGAGTTTCGGAGATGTGTCTGCTGTGGTGAGTATGTGCGTCGGAAGGGGCGTAGAAGCGCGGTGAGTGGGGTCGAGTGTGGCGGAATAGGGCTGCGATGTTCTGTAGGTTGTTGCGTATAGTGTTGCGTGATAGTTGCGGAGAGTGTCGGCGATGGTCTGTGGGAGGTTCTTTGTGGGTCTTCTTAGGCGCTAGTTGCGTTGTAGTTTACGTTTGGCTCTTAGATTTGAGGTGATGTTCTAGATATCGAGGATATGATTTCTTATGTATTGATTTCTAGTGTATCGGTATATGTTAGGTAGATGGGGAGTAGAGTTCTCGGAGAGGGGCTGCGAGAGGTCTGTGAGCGCTGCAGGGTCTTGAGGGGATGAGTAGGCGCGGAGAGTGGTGCGGAGAGTGGTGCGGTAATAGTTGCGGAGAGTCTCGTAGTGGCTCTGTAGATGGGACTGGATATGGTGTGGAGGTGTTCGGAAGGTCGGTGTGGGTCTTATTAGCTCGGATGGGCGGCTAGTGTAGGACGATTGTCGGAGAGTGCTGCTAGTTGCGGTAGAGGTTCTTATAGGAGCTAGATGGCGAGTTATAGGCGGGCGGTTAGTGGGTAGGTGAGGTGCGGAGTGGGTCGGTGAGCCTTGATGGTCGTGAGGGGAATAGAGGGAGGATAGGGGCGGTGTAGTCCGCGAGTGTGGGCTTCTATGGGCGGAGAGAGGGTCGTAGATTAGCGGTAGATGGTGCGTTAGTGTTGTCGGCGTTATAGTGGCTGAGATGGCGGAGATATGCCTGATGATTGTCTGATAAGTGTGAGCTGGAAGGGCGGTGAGGCTCGTATGATTGGCGGCTATAGTGCTTATAGTTGCGTAAATAGTTTCTTAGAATTGGACTGCGATTGTGACCGATATGGGCTTAGATGTCGTAGAGGTGCGGTGAGGCCGCGGTGATGATGTTCTTTATATTTTTCGTAATATTTGCTTAGATTCGCGGTATAGTGTCGTCTATTGGCTTTTGAGTTTGCGCGTGCTCAGCGGTCTGTATGATTTGCGTTAGTAGTGCTGTGGATGGTCGGATTTTTGCGTTCTATTTTCTGATAGTGTCGGTCGAGTCGCGTTATATTGAGTTCTGTTATAATTTTCTAGATAGGGCGTATAGGGCTGAGAGCGCGGTGATTTTCTGTTCTATTGTTCGTAGTATGTCGTTCGATTTGGTGCGTATAATGTCGTGAGAGTCTCCGGATGAGGGGCTTAATGATGGTCTGAGAGGTTCGTATAGTCGCGTATATTGTGTTAATATTGGGCATTCATTGGTCTCAGAGGTGTCGGAGATGGTATGCGAGTTGCTTATATGGATGATATTGGCTTCTATTGTCTGATTTGGGTCGGTAGAGGCCGGAGAGCGCGAGATTCAGTATCCACCGCAGGAGTCAATATTGCCCTATTAGCCCTCACGGTATCAGACAGCATGCGCTCTGCGCAGTAAAACAGCACCAACACACGGCTTGATGGGATGATCCGCCTTCCGACACTTGGCCGGAGACTTATATTCGGATTAACTGCACACCGCGACAGCCAGCATCGAGATTGCTACCACCTTCCAATATATTCTCAGTTGTTTTTATAGGGCAAACTGCATATCACTTACCAAACTGTCGTGTGAAAAATTTATGAACACTGGAAAAACACAACACCTTATGTACCCACCCACAGACAATGTTCTATATATTGTGACAAATGTGCCCATCTAATGAACGCAGACTTAATTCACTTCAGATTGATTAAATATCATATGATGTGAGCTGCTGGAGTTACCAGGTGTGTGAGCTGCTGGTGTTACCAGGTGTGAGAGCTGCTGGTGTGACCAGGTGTGTGAGCTGCTGGTGTTACCAGGTGTGTGAGCTGCTGGAGTTACCAGGTGTGTGAGCTGCTGGAGTTACCAGGTGTGTGAGCTGCTGGTGTTACCAGGTGTGTGAGCTGCTGGTGTTACCAGGTGTGTGAGCTGCCTCTGGTGTTACCAGGTGTGAGAGCTGCTGGTGTTACCAGGTGTGTGAGCTGCTGGTGTTACCAGGTGTGTGAGCTGCTGGAGTCACCAGGTGTGTGAGCTGCTGGAGTTACCAGGTGTGAGAGCTGCTGGTGTGACCAGGTGTGTGAGCTGCTGGAGTTACCAGGTGTGAGAGCTGCTGGTGTTACCAGGTGTGTGAGCTGCTGGAGTTACCAGGTGTGAGAGCTGCTGGTGTGACCAGGTGTGTGAGCTGCTGGAGTTACCAGGTGTGAGAGCTGCTGGTGTTTACCAGGTGTGTGAGTGCTGGACTGTGGGCTGCTGGGTTACCAGGTGTGAGAGCTGCTGGTGTTACCAGGTGTGAGAGCTGCTGGTGTTACCAGGTGTGTGAGCTGCTGGTGTTACCAGGTGTGAGAGCTGCTGGTGTTACCAGGTGTGAGAGCTGCTGGTGTTACCAGGTGTGTGAGCTGCTGGAGTTACCAGGTGTGAGAGCTGCTGGTGTTACCAGGTGTGTGAGCTGCTGGTGTTACCAGGTGTGAGAGCTGCTGGTGTTACCAGGTGTGTGAGCTGCTGGTGTCACCAGGTGTGAGAGCTGCTGGAGTTACCAGGTGTGTGAGCTGCTGGAGTTACCAGGTGTGAGAGCTGCTGGAGTTACCAGGTGTGAGAGCTGCTGGTGTTACCAGGTGTGAGAGCTGCTGGTGTTACCAGGTGTGTGAGCTGCTGGAGTTACCAGGTGTGAGAGCTGCTGGTGTTACCAGGTGTGTGAGCTGCTGGTGTTACCAGGTGTGTGAGCTGCTGGAGTTACCAGGTGTGTGAGCTGCTGGTGTTACCAGGTGTGTGAGCTGCTGGTGTTACCAGGTGTGTGAGCTGCTGGTGTTACCAGGTGTGAGAGCTGCTGGTGTTACCAGGTGTGAGAGCTGCTGGTGTTACCAGGTGTGTGAGCTGCTGGTGTGACCAGGTGTGAGAGCTGCTGGTGTTACCAGGTGTGTGAGCTGCTGGTGTTACCAGGTGTGTGAGCTGCTGGTGTTACCAGGTGTGAGAGCTGCTGGAGTTACCAGGTGTGAGAGCTGCTGGTGTTACCAGGTGTGAGAGCTGCTGGTGTTACCAGGTGTGAGAGCTGCTGGTGTTACCAGGTGTGTGAGCTGCTGGAGTTACCAGGTGTGAGAGCTGCTGGTGTTACCAGGTGTGAGAGCTGCTGGTGTTACCAGGTGTGAGAGCTGCTGGTGTTACCAGGTGTGTGAGCTGCTGGTGTCACCAGGTGTGAGAGCTGCTGGAGTTACCAGGTGTGTGAGCTGCTGGAGTTACCAGGTGTGAGAGCTGCTGGAGTTACCAGGTGTGAGAGCTGCTGGTGTTACCAGGTGTGAGAGCTGCTGGTGTTACCAGGTGTGTGAGCTGCTGGAGTTACCAGGTGTGAGAGCTGCTGGTGTTACCAGGTGTGTGAGCTGCTGGTGTTACCAGTTGTGTGAGCTGCTGGTGTTACCAGGTGTGTGAGCTGCTGGTGTTACCAGGTGTGTGAGCTGCTGGTGTTACCAGGTGTGAGAGCTGCTGGTGTTACCAGGTGTGAGAGCTGCTGGTGTTACCAGGTGTGAGAGCTGCTGGTGTTACCAGGTGTGTGAGCTGCTGGTGTTACCAGGTGTGTGAGCTGCTGGTGTTACCAGGTGTGAGAGCTGCTGGTGTTACCAGGTGTGTGAGCTGCTGGTGTTACCAGGTGTGTGAGCTGCTGGTGTTACCAGGTGTGAGAGCTGCTGGAGTTACCAGGTGTGAGAGCTGCTGGTGTTACCAGGTGTGAGAGCTGCTGGTGTTACCAGGTGTGAGAGCTGCTGGTGTTACCAGGTGTGTGAGCTGCTGGTGTTACCAGGTGTGTGAGCTGCTGGTGTTACCAGGTGTGAGAGCTGCTGGTGTTACCAGGTGTGTGAGCTGCTGGTGTTACCAGGTGTGAGAGCTGCTGGTGTTACCAGGTGTGTGAGCTGCTGGTGTTACCAGGTGTGAGAGCTGCTGGTGTTACCAGGTGTGTGAGCTGCTGGTGTTACCAGGTGTGTGAGCTGCTGGTGTTACCAGGTGTGAGAGCTGCTGGAGTTACCAGGTGTGAGAGCTGCTGGTGTGACCAGGGACTCACCACACTGTGGATCTGCGGCTTGCGTCTCTTTGCCAGGTCGATAATGTTGATCCCGTTGTAGTACAGGTTTTCCATGCAGCCCTGGAAATTCTTACGGAGGAACGTCCCGGGTTTACCAGGCAGCGGGATGCCCCCGAAACTCAGCTGCCAACACACAAACACACACATCAATACACAAACACACACATCAATACACAAACAAACACATCAACACACAAACACACACATCAATACACAACTGTAAATGCGTCAAATGCGTTAATTTTTAAAATACGATTAATGATTTTTTTTATTAACGTGCATCAACGTGATAATTTTGACAGCCCTCGTTACAGTAAATATAAACAGACGTAGTCAGGCCTATCTCTCCGCTGTTCTAACTAATGGGCCAAACATTGGGCTCTCATGGAGTGATTCAAAATGGCCGCGAGGACTGGAAAATGTGAACAAACACATCTGCGCATGCGTCAGCGTGAGAGGTCTCCATTCATTTAAACGAGAGACTTCTAAAGTCCACAGCGACTAAACTAGACTGGTCCAGAACACTCAGCATTGACACACATGTGGAACGGAGCTTTGGGCCAAGAGACATGGTCCATCCTGTAAAGACGTTTTCCAGAGGTCTGCTAATGCTATATGTTAGCATTGGCTAATTCTTATTCCGGGTGCACCCCCACAGGCCCGGGGTGGTACTGCAGCATGTCAGCGCACGTCATTTTGGACACTTTTGAGCCCGGACCCGCCCACACTGGTTAAAACATTTTCTTATTTTTGAGAAATAAAACATTTAATTCCAGTTGTATTAGTTTTATGAATTCCCAGAGATAACACAATGTAGTACTCGTATTGGTTTTGAAAAAGTGGTATCGGTGAATTACACTTAAAATGTGAACCTAATATATTCATTCATATAAAGTTTTAGATGTTTGGGAGGTTTGTGAGCCAATTATCAGCATTATACATTATTAGTTTACTTTGTGTGTTGAATTGCAGAAGTGAATGGACTTTTTCAGCCTGATGGAACAGCGTCTGATCCTGTTCTCTGCTGGAGCAGGAGGTTGGAGGTTCAATGCCCTGCTGAGGCCAGTGTTGTGAGTGCGGCTCTTTTGCAGGGTGGCTGTGTTCATTCAGGCGGCTGCTCCTCGGAGACTTCAAAAATAACTTCAAGGTTCAGGCTCCCCTTTGTTCTACGGTAAAAGGTTCTCTTCCCATGAACTGTAACATTAATTGCTACATGCACATCTTTAAGCAGGTTTTGTAGGTCAGACCCGAGGTTACGTAACTTCACTTTGATGAACAGTGCAGGGAAAGAATCAGCAGTAATGTGTCGGAGAAGTCTCACACAGAAAGAAAACGCTGCAGTTACTTTACAGAGTTTAAGTGTGTGTGGCGTTATGTCATGTGTGTGTTTCCCACAGTAGATCCACCAAACAACAACATTCAAGAACTTCTCACCAGAAATGTCTTTTAATATATATATATATATATATATATATATATATATATATATATTATATATATATATATATATATATATATATACATATAATATATGGCACCATCGTGAAAAGAATAATCCAAGTTGGTAAATTCACTTTCCTCTGAGACTGATTTAATTAAAGCAGAATCTTGGTTAAAAACAGTGTATTGATTTTTATAACAAAAGAAACAGCTTTTCCTTTTTTACAAAACTAGTCAACAACAAAAACAAATATTATCAGTGCTGTTTCTATTCTTGACAAAGCGTTAGAACTTTAAAATGCTGTGACCTTTCTTAAACTATAGCCTTAGTCCTTTTAACACACACATGCAAACCATCATGAAAGCTACAAACACACACTGCTACTGCCTTAAAGGAACTATACCTGATTTATTTTCTAATGAGTTCAGAAAAATGCTTATTACTACACACAAGTTGTATTATAATCTGTAATTTAATGTAAAACTTGAGCTCATTGATTCAGCTGTGGATGAAGTCAGTCCGTAAAAAGTGCTGAGAAGAAACTTAGTGTGACGCTTGTTCATCTCTACTCACGGAACGAGGAGCAGCACTTTTACGAACAGGCCACGCCTCCTCTAGGCCACGCCTCCTCTAGGCCACGAGAGTGTAGGGAAATGAGAAGCCTGTGAGCGAGTTGGGGGCGGGGCTAAACATTCAAACTGAAAAAACCTGCAGAAACGGGCATAGCTCCTTTAACTGCATATTACTACATCTACAACCAACATTAAAGGAACAATATGTAAAAATCTGGCCAATGGTGGTACTGCAGTCACAGTCAGTATTGTGTAGTCCTCTCCCACTCTCCCTGACTCAGGTTGCCAGATTCACACCAAATCCAGCAGCAAACACAGGGAATTATTTTATCAGTTGTTTGTCCGTCTCCATTCACATTGCCATGAGCCGTGCTAATGTTGAATGAATGTTAAAAAAATACAAATATTTGGACATTTGAGATAAAAAAAAACACAAAACAAAATAAAAGCAATGTAATTATAGATTATCCAAAATAAATAAGCAATTGATTTCCAAAATAGGAGTGGGAAGAATGGATGTTGGAACGTGTTTCTTCAGCGTATCAACCTCAGGGTTTGCTCCAGAGGATATACCCCTTTTATTTATTCCCTATTTTTAAGACAAGTCCCACATCAAACAGAGACAAACATTTTAATTGGGTACATGTGGCCTCAAATGATTCTTTCTACAATTAAGCTTTAATCTGCAAAAAAACTTCTTGACCTTTGTCTTTTACCGTTTTTAGAGCAATCTGTCATAGAATGTGATAACATGCAATAAATACAAAAAGGCACTGCCCAGAATCAAACCCGGGTTTCTGCATCGTGAGCGCTTAGATTAGACCACTAGACCATCGATTAACGCGTTAGAGGCAGCTCTGAAGAACGGAGATAAATCAGAAAATTCTGCATCACACGTAAACTTTTATCAGCTGTCTCAATTGTTCAAAGGCGTCCCAATATAAATCTTCGTTTTAGTTTTAGTTTTGTCATTAATTATTTGAGAGTCATAACAAAACCTTTTTTAGTTCTGCGCCACATGGTATTTTACCAGTGAGATTAATGAGCCGCACGGAGTTCTGGCAACTCGATCACGGACTTACATGACACTTCCTGTTTGGCGAAACGGCGGAGGGTAGAACATCAAAATCAAAACAATAACAACTTTTACGGGTCGTAAAACTAATTTTGATATTGAAATATCTCAGCTGAACTACTGTTATCAGTTACAGATGTGTTTGAAAAGAGCATGATTTAATAACACCTTCTGAAATATGGGGCCATTTAATGATGACTTGACATGCAAATATTACATACTGCTACTTTAAGCCACTATATTGAACAACACAACCATAACTAGCATGACTCCAGTGGTCCCCAACCTTTTTGATCCGTGGCACACCTCTGTCATCACAGAATATCACATGACACACCACCAGCAGTTCTACAGACTTCATTAACAAAGTCTCATCAATGTGTGTTATTTAGAAAATCAAAAACATCTTTCTAATCATCTCACATTATTTTATTTTCACATTTTCAGCTTTTGACCAAGCGGCTGATATTGGAATAAATCAAGGCGCACCAACATTGATACCAAGCCCCGGCGATCCAAGATGGCGCCGTATTCAAATGAATGGTTTGTGCTCAGCAGCGCATGGGACTTAACGGGCACCGACATATCAGAGGAACTCTGGTCCTCCCGGTTCTGTGCGGTGAATGAACTCCCATGATGCTTTGTGCTAAATACACATGTGTGGGTCTCATGCATGTGCACAGAGGGGCTCGGCCGCACTCTGACCAATCAGAGGACAGCATTCTGACCAATCAGAGCTGATCAGAGCAGCAGCAAAGCGGAGTCAGAGCGGGAAGGAAAGGAGCAGAGTTTGTGGCAGTAAAGTGTGGATTTAAAGAAAACCGAAGGATTCAAGAAGAAAAAAAGTTCAGGACGACAAGGGACACTAACATCCCCACAAAATCTGATCTTTATGAAAACTGTAGGTTCTCTGTCAGGTTCTCCGTCAGGTTCTCTGTCAGCTGAGGTCGAGCTGTTTTAGTTTACATTGAGTTCTATGGGACTTTTTTCTGGGTAGCCCACGTGAATTTAGTCTGCAGTAGCACAGCGCCCCCTGTGGCCATGGGTGGAACAGCTGTAAGATAGTAACACTATCCAGTTATTATTATAGATCCATGGCCACGGCCCAGTGGTTGAAAAACACTGCATTACTCCTTCATGTCTCACCTCATAGTCCACCTCCAGAGACTGACCGGCGCCCCTGGTGGAGAAGTGGTGCATGTGCGAGTCCACGCTGAGGTTGACCTGTTTGTTGAAGCGCTCGATCACGACATTGTGCCAGTGCTGGTCGTCCAAGAGGCTTCCAACTGTGACGGCCACACGCCTGCTGCTGCTGCTGCTGCTGCCTCTGCTGCTGCTGCTGCTGCTGCTGCTGCTGCTGCTGCTGCTGTCATCTGCACAGACACAGGCACAACACACTCTGACACTTAAATGACAGAGGAAAAGCAGGGTCTGGACTCAGCCTGAGGAGCTATAGCAGCAGCTGTCCACACAGATGACAGTCCATGGCAGGTGATGTCACATGTGGAACCAGTGCATATGTCTTTGCAGAAGTGGAAGAAAGTCCATTGCTGTCATCTGTCTGTCACATGTAACTTTAGAGTTTGTTCTTCCCTTCACGTCCCACCTGTTTGACTTGTTTACGTCAGTGTGAATCATTAAATAGACTAAAAAATGTGTGTCCAGGGGCAGAAAAACACATCCGTCCACGAATGGCAGAATTTGGACATATAAACTATCATTTTCACAACTAAGGCTAAGTCACCTTTCCTGTTTGGTCGAGAATCTTAATTGTTAAGATAATTATCAGACATCAGCTGTAGCATTTCCTGTGTTGTAGAGGAAGAAGATAAAAGCTAGCTAAAGCCGCTATGGAGCTGAACCACAGAGCTAACATTGTTTTTGTTCATGCAGCTCACTAACTTAAGCTGAATTTGGGCGATAAACCTGATTGATCAGTTTTTTTGGTTACATTTTTTCATTTACAAAAAAAAAAAAAACAGGTATGGTTTACAGTTTTCTGCCGTGAATAATTGAAAACATTGTCTTTCATTTAACCATTATCATTATCAGTGATTCTTGAACTGACTCTTGAACATAGAGATTACACGTGAGACTTTCTATTTGCTCGGTGCAGAACTGTGTTTGAAAACAGAAACCTGGAGAAGACGTGAGTCCACAGCTCGTCGCAGAGTGGGAGCGGTAAAGCAGACGTACCTAAGTTGAGGTAGAAGTCGAGGCGTCCGCGGTGCAGCTCCAGGCTGATGTAGTCCCCTCTCTGGCCCTCTCCGTGCAGCAGCACCCCCTCCGCCTGCTGGCTCTTGAACCGCAGAGAGATCACGTCCTTCACCGTGGACATGGACTTCTGGTTGAACCGATACAGCAGCGAGCTCCTTCCATCAAAGTCTGCCACAAAGGACTCTGGGAAAACAGTTTGTGGCTAAAATCAATATTGGTATCTTTCAGAGGTTTAGAGAAAATGGACAATGGACAATATGAATATGACATGTATGAACTATCTGTAACATACATGTCATTACACACAGATATTTACTGAATATTATTACAACACTTTCTATTCTACATCACAGATTCATAAAGAAGATGAAACACTGAATATAAAGTTTCCAGAGAGTAGCTGAACAGGCAAACTATCGCTCCAAGGCCGTATCATTATTATTGATGGCTTAAGTACAAACAACATTTCTGCTGTTAGCTTTCAGACTTTAACATTGAAATGGCAACATCTTTTTGCCAAAGCTGTGGGCTGAACGATCTGGCATTAACGATGTGAACAAACAAGTTACTGTATGCAGCACTGTGATAGGACAGAGCATGGAGAACGCATTAAATCTTCTTATTTTAGGCCAAGAATTCTGGGTTTAGCGCCAGTAATTAAATGTTGCGGCGCAGATTACCGAGCTGCGGTGGAGGAGCGTGCTGCCTGCGCCGCTCGTCTCAATAAGACCTTGCACATGATAATATAGGGAAATCTGGCAGTTTATTGTGCATACTGAACAGCAGCCAATTTAGAGATAATTAAGACGGCGTCGTGCACAGCTGCCAGCTTCAGATTTTAAATGAAAATTCCCTACTTAATTGATTATTCAGTATTTGACATGGAGCATACAATCTGAAGTTTAATCTCAATCTTTCCTCAAAAATAGCCATTTTTATTTGAAAAGAAAATGAAATGACAGTGGCTGAAGGAAAAGGGAAAGGATTTAGTTATGATCAGACCCTGGAGTTGGAGACTGGGAAAGATGACGTCCAAACAACAAGGAAGACAAAGTTTACCGTCGGCCATTTTGTGTTCATGAACGTCCAGATGCTGCAGACATTTTTATCTTATTCATCTACACATGACAGACATCAAAGGACCAATCAGCTGCTCCCATTTCCAAATGAAAAGGGCTTATTCACACTAAAGGTACAAATGTGAGACAAAAGGCCAAACATTTGAATTTATGATGTTTTTCATGGGTTCAAATCCCTCCTCTGTTCATTTGAAGTTGCTAAAAGACAAAGTTTCATAAATGAGTCCAGTTTCCTAAAGTTTATTACTGTAACGATCCTTTGATCTAGTTCTGAGTGCTGCCTTTGACACCGTCGACCATGAGATCCTCTTACAGAGACTAGAGGACTGGGTTGGAGTCGCTGGCACCGCCCTAAGTTGGTTTAGGTCTTACCTTGAAGACAGGAAGTACTTTGTGGAGATTGGAGACTGCGTCTCAGATCATATGGCCCTGACCTGTGGAGTCCCACAGGGGTCGATCCTGGGACCTCTTCTGTTCAATCTCTACATGCTGCCGTTAGGTCAGTTAATACGCAGAAACAAAGTTTCCTATCATAACTATGCAGACGACACTCAGATCTATGTCTCACTGACTGCAGGAGAACATGGACCAGTGGACTCACTCCTTCACTGTATCCAACAGATCAGTGAGTGGATGCAAAACAACTTCCTTCAGCTAAACGCAGACAAAACTGAAATGATTGTCTTTGGTCCCCAGAAACAAAGAGAGAGCGTCATCTGTCATCTACAGTCTCTCTCCCTAAAACCTTCAAACAAGGTCAGAAATCTAGGGGTAATACTGGACTCAGACTTAAATTTTAATAGCCACATCAAATCAGTAACATCGGCAGCTTTTTACCATCTAAAAAACATTGCCAGGATCAAAAACATAGTGTCTAAAGCAGACTTGGAGATTCTTATCCATGCATTTGTCTCCAGTAGGTTAGACTACTGCAATGGCCTGCTCACAGGTCTGTCCAAACAGGCTGTAAAACAGCTGCAGTACATTCAAAATGCAGCAGCTCCAGTCCTGACTAGAACCAGGAAGTACGACCACATTAGTCCTGACTAGAACCAGGAAGTACGACCACATTAGTCCAGTTCTCAGGTCTCTGCACTGGCTTCCTGTGGCTCAGAGAATAGACTTTAAAACAGCTCTGCTTGTTACAAGTCTCTCCATGGCCTCGCACCAAAATATATTAAGCCTAGCGTACATCGGACTGGCAACTGATTATATCCGTCGCCTCTGAGTTGCTGCCCCGCACACATCGACAATCTGGCGAAAACGGGCAACTCTGAGTCGCAGACCAGTCTCTTGAATAACAGCGCGTACATCGACAGCAACTGGCCTCAACCACAGTGTGTTTTCTGACAACAAACTGTTGCGGGCTCGCAATACACGCAATACACACACGTTGTTGGAGCGGCGCATGGAGCGCGCACATCGGGGCAACTGAGGACAACTAGTTGCCGAAAAGTAGAACACGGGCAACTGACTGGAACTGGAGACCGACTGATCATCTCCAGTTGTAAGAGCGCGCACATCGACCGATTTCGGCAACTGATCATCTCCCACCATCTCCTCTCAGTCGCCAAAAGCCGCCTTGCAACTAGTTGTCCCCAGTTTCTCTGTCGATGTACGCTAGGCTTAAGTGACATGTTAGTCCCATATGAACCAGCACGGACTCTGAGGAGCACAGGGACTGGACTCCTGCTGGGACTCTGAGGAGCACAGGGACTGGACTCCTGCTGGGACTCTGAGGAGCACAGGGACTGGACTCCTGCTGGGACTCTGAGGAGCACAGGGACTGGACTCCTGCTGGGACTCTGAGGAGCACAGGGACTGGACTCCTGCTGGGACTCTGAGGAGCACAGGGACTGGACTCCTGTTAGTGTCCAGAGTCAGAACTAAACATGGGGAGGCTGCTTTTCAGATTCATGCTGCTAAAATCTGGAACAGTCTTCCTGAAGATGTGAGACAGGCCTCCTCTCTGACAATGTTTAAAACCAGGTTAAAAACAGTTCTGTTTAGCTGTGCTACAACTGAGGGATTTTATATTTGTATCTTTCTTTTAATGTTCTGTGATTATTTATGATTTTAATGCTTTCTTGTTTTGTTCAGCACTTTGAGTTGCCTTGAGTTGCCTTCAGATTCAAAGATTAATATTTTTACACAGAGAAGAAACAAATTCATAAAAAAAAGTGACATGAAACTGCAGAAACATCCATCTCTACCCAGCTGTGGTCACACAGCAGGACTCAGACTGGACTCAGACTGGACTCAGACTGGACTCAGACTGGACTCAGACTGGACTCAGACCGGACCCAGACCCAGACTCAGACACAGTGGCCCTTTCTGGACCGGTTTGGACACCTCTGGATTAGGGCCCTTTTATGATGACAGATTAGGGCCCTTTAATGATTATAGATTAGGGCCCTTTAATGATGACAGATTAGGGCCCTTTAATGATTATAGATTAGGGCCCTTTTATGATGACAGATTAGGGCCCTTTAATGATGACAGATTAGGGCCCTTTAATGATGACAGATTAGGGCCCTTTAATGATGACAGATTAGGGCCCTTTAATGATGACTGGACATCCATGACATAGACATGCAACATCCAACTACACTGTTTTGAGAGTGAAGTTCTGTGGTTTGTAATACATAGTTACACACGGCTGTGGTTAGAAAGTGAGGTCCCCAGCTTTAAGAACAAAGTTTTAGTATATAGTATATGAACAGAATGAGAGGGTGAGCTAAGGGCCCGGCACAGACCTGCTGCTGTGAGACAGTCAGGGCTCATAAAGCTCCATGGGGCTTTGGGGACGGTCCTTTACACAACATTAATCCCGGATCCTTCAGTTAGTGCTGCTTTACAATGTGTGAGAGCTGTTCCACTCGCTCCCATTAAACACACTTTAGCCGCTATTGTTCAGAATAAAATGTGGCTCCGAACGCTTTCACCCAGAAGTGGAAAGTAGAGAGTGGGAAAAAGTGTCGTTTCTGCTCCAAAATATCTGTGAGAAATCAAAAGAATGTTGTTCATCCATTTGTTTTGTTTTGACCAATCCCTGTGTGACTGGGACAAACTTATCTGTGCAGAATATTATGGATTTTTACTCAAAAGGGAGAATAAAGTGAGTCAATAGCAGTAGTAATAACACACGTAGTAGTAACTATATTATATTTTAGTTATGTTATATCTGTAGTTATTTATAAAGCACCTTCACAGACAGACGCTAAGAGTTTACAGCTTTGACTCCACAGAGACAGGAGTGATGTGCCCCAAACATCAGGCCCATGCTGGACCTGCCTAAATGTTATTAGTGGAACCCTGAAGGAAACGTGCAAACTCCACACACATATAAATCGAACCCAAGACCTTCTAACTACCGAGCCACCAAGTCTTTATAGTGTTATGTGATTACAAACCATATGTTTCTGAGCATTCAGGAAAAACAAAACTGAATTATTTTTATTAATTTCTGAACATAAACCAAACCAAATGTCACACAATGTCAGTTCCAAAAATGCCATTAGAACTTGTTCTCTGATTTGTGAGTCCAAACCACGCTCGTATACAGTATATAGACATATCACTGAATCAGTCTAAAATGTCATTGACGATAATAAATAATCAGTACAAATTATTCATTCATTCATTTATTTTAATCCCCTTTATTAGTCTATTTCTGGGTCCACGGAAAGATGGCTGCTCTGTTAAAGAAGACCCAGCCTTGCTCTGTCAGCGGGGGCTTCAGGCAAAGTAGGTTTAAGTGTGTTGCCTGAGGACTGTTGTCAAAAATACCCTTTGACGGACGTGTCCAAAGTTGATGCAGAAGTAAGACAAAAGATTCCAAGTTTAACATCTGTATTTAATTTATCCTTACAATCAGATACAGAAAATTCAAACAAAAGAGCTCCTATACTATGCTATTCTGTCTATGTCCCTCGCTGGCCCTCTGCTGACTGAGGCCAAGCCAAAGCATATCAGAAGATGTGCAGGAAGAAGGGGGCGTGTCGTATCACGCCCCCTTCTTCTGCCACGGGTCACGGGTCCATCAGGTCTTCTCCTCCGTCTCGCCAGACCTAAACAGAAATCATTCACACACACTACCCCTCCCTAATTCTATAGAAATATTACTTCCTTGAGATAAGACAGGAGACTCTCAAGGCTGTCCCTCCAGATTCTGGGTCCATCTCCTTCTCCAAACAACGGAAAGGATTAGCAGAATCTAGGAATGCAGATCTTGGCCCCCCCCCCAGATTAACTATCATTAACTCATATTCTGCACTTTTGACTACTAAGAGGAAGGGGAGACCAGGTCTTTTTGCTTAGGAAAGAGACAGTTCAAATCAGGGTCAGTAAAATTCACATCTGCTTTTTAGTCTATATTTAATACAACAGGACACATCGACAGCAGACATCAGTGGGAGCAGGTGACATGGGTCGTGGGGAGAGCGAACCCTCGACCATTAGGCTCAAAGACCAAACTGACTGAGCCACTGTCGCCCCCAGTACAAAATATATATGAATAAATACAACATAAGGACAAGATTGTATTGTCCTTATGGAGTTCTGTGATCTGCAAAAATGAGCCAGGTCTGGTCTCCTGCTGGTCCCGGAGTCAGGACCAAACGTGATTTCGGATTTAGATTCAGCTAAAATCTGGAACAGTCTTCCTGAAAATGTGAGACAGTCTTCTCCAGGTTAAAAACAGTCTCTTTAGTTGCGCTCACAACTGAAGGATTTTAACAGTGATTATTTATACTTCTGTGATCCTCTCTTGTTTTGTTCAGCACTTTCACTTTCCTTGTGTATAATCTGTGTTATACAAATAAATTGGCCGCACCTGCCCTCAACTAATAGTTACTATCAATGAAAATACAGAAACTGTATGTGTGAATGTAATATCCATGTTGTCATATGTATAGAAGGTGAGAAGGCTTTTTTGCTGTCATTTAGAAATTGCTAAAAATATAACATTTAAGTATGAGGAGAGGATTATGACTTGGTTTGACATCTCTGTGAGCGGAGAGTCGTGTTCTGTTGAGACTGAAGCAGAAGTCTGAGGTTTGATGGATGAGTGACAGCTCTGCCGCGTACAGTCAAACCCACACTGTTGTTTACTAAGTCAGAAACTTCACTCACACTCTTGTGTGAGGCATAAATGCATGCTGTAGTTACCTTTATAAATATATGTGATGAAGATGAAATCCTTTGACAATTACAACTTATAGAATGTACAGTAGCACTACAGTGACAACATGATTCATATAGGCCATGTGCTAGTTCATATATTATACACATATATGTATATATATATATATATATACACATATATATATACATATATATATATGTATATATATATATATATATACATTTGATATATATATATATATATGTGTATATATATATATATATATATACATATATATACATATATATATCAAATGTATATATATATATATATATATACATATATACATATATATATATATATATATATATATATATATATATATATATATATATATATATAAAAGCGGCAACTGCCAAATACCTCCAGCGAGTAAGGCAGGTCCTAAGAAGCCGGCTCAATGGCAAGAACAAGGCCCGGGCAATTAACAGCTACGCCCTGCCAGTGATCAGATACCCTGCAGGAATAATCAGGTGGCCAAAGGAAGAGATTCAGACCACGGATGTTAAAACTCGAAAGCTCCTTACCATGCATGGCGGGTTCCATCCCAAATCCAGCACCCTGAGACTGTACGTAAGCCGTAAAGAAGGAGGCCGAGGACTAGTGAGTGTGAGAGCCACTGTCCAGGACGAAACATCCAAACTCCATAACTACATCATGGAGAAGGCCAAAACGGATGACGTACTCAGTGAATGTCTCAGGCAGTGGCGAGATGAGGAGGTGCTGGAGGAGAGCCCATCATGGGAGAACAAGCCCCTACACGGCATGTACCACCGGAGCATAACAGAAGTGGCTGATCTCAAGAAGTCCTACCAATGGCTAGAAAGGGCTGGCCTACAGGACAGCACAGAGGCACTCATCATGGCTGCACAGGAACAGGCACTGAGCACCAGAGCGATAGAGGCCCAGATATACCACACCAGACAAGACCCAAGGTGTCGGTTGTGCAAAGAGGCACCTGAGACGATCCAACACATAACTGCAGGGTGCAAGATGCTGGCAGGGAAGGCCTACATGGAACGCCATAACCAAGTGGCTGGCATAGTGTACAGAAACATCTGTGCAGAGTATGGGCTGGAAACCCCAAGGTCTAAGTGGGAAACTCCTCCAAAGGTGGTGGAAAATGAGCGTGCGAAGATCCTGTGGGACTTCCAGATACAGACCGACCGAATGGTAATGGCAAACCAACCTGACATCGTGGTGGTAGACAAAGGGCAGAGGACAGCCGTGGTGGTGGACGTGGCAATTCCAAGCGATGGTAACATCCGGAAAAAAGAACATGAAAAGCTTGAGAAATACCAAGGTCTCAGAGAGGAGCTGGAGAGGGCCTGGAGGGTAAAGGTGACAGTAGTGCCCGTGGTGATCGGTGCACTCGGGGCAGTGACCCCGAAGCTAGATGAGTGGTTACAGCGGATCCCCGGAACAACCTCGGACATCTCGGTCCAGAAATGTGCAGTGCTAGGAACAGCAAAGATACTGCGCAGAACCCTCAAGCTCCCTGGCCTCTGGTAGAGGACCCGAGCTTAGAGAGGGATAACCGCCCGCGGAGGGCCAAAGGTGAGTGGACAATTTTTATATATATATATATATATATAGAGGTGTCGTATAGATATATATATAGCTGGTAGAGGACCCGAGCTTAGAGAGGGATAACCGCCCGCGGAGGGCCAAAGGTGAGTGGACAATTATATATATATAAAAATTGTCCACTCACCTTTGGCCCTCCGCGGGCGGTTATCCCTCTCTAAGCTCGGGTCCTCTACCAGAGGCCTGGGAGCTTGAGGGTTCTGTGCAGTATCTTTGCTGTTCCTAGCACTGCACATTTCTGGACCGAGATGTCCGAGGTTGTTCCGGGGATCCGCTGTAACCACTCATCTAGCTTCGGGGTCACTGCCCCGAGTGCACCGATCACCACGGGCACTACTGTCACCTTTACCCTCCAGGCCCTCTCCAGCTCCTCTCTGAGACCTTGGTATTTCTCAAGCTTTTCATGTTCTTTTTTCTGGATGTTACCCTCGCTTGGAATTGCCACGGCCACCACCACGGCTGTCCTCTGCCCTTTGTCTACCACCACGATGTCAGGTTGGTTTGCCATTACCATTCGGTCGGTCTGTATCTGGAAGTCCCACAGGATCTTTGCACGCTCATTCTCCACCACCTTTGGAGGAGTTTCCCACTTAGACCTTGGGGTTTCCAGCCCATACTCTGCACAGATGTTTCTGTACACTATGCCAGCCACTTGGTTATGGCGTTCCATGTAGGCCTTCCCTGCCAGCATCTTGCACCCTGCAGTTATGTGTTGGATCGTCTCAGGTGCCTCTTTGCACAGCCGACACCTTGGGTCTTGTCTGGTGTGGTATATCTGGGCCTCTATCGCTCTGGTGCTCAGTGCCTGTTCCTGTGCAGCCATGATGAGTGCCTCTGTGCTGTCCTGTAGGCCAGCCCTTTCTAGCCATTGGTAGGACTTCTTGAGATCAGCCACTTCTGTTATGCTCCGGTGGTACATGCCGTGTAGGGGCTTGTTCTCCCATGATGGGCTCTCCTCCAGCACCTCCTCATCTCGCCACTGCCTGAGACATTCACTGAGTACGTCATCCGTTTTGGCCTTCTCCATGATGTAGTTATGGAGTTTGGATGTTTCGTCCTGGACAGTGGCTCTCACACTCACTAGTCCTCGGCCTCCTTCTTTACGGCTTACGTACAGTCTCAGGGTGCTGGATTTGGGATGGAACCCGCCATGCATGGTAAGGAGCTTTCGAGTTTTAACATCCGTGGTCTGAATCTCTTCCTTTGGCCACCTGATTATTCCTGCAGGGTATCTGATCACTGGCAGGGCGTAGCTGTTAATTGCCCGGGCCTTGTTCTTGCCATTGAGCCGGCTTCTTAGGACCTGCCTTACTCGCTGGAGGTATTTGGCAGTTGCCGCTTTCCTCGTCACCTGTTCGAGGTTGCCATTTGCCTGTGGTATACCGAGATACTTGTAACTGTCCTCAACGTCTGCTATTGTTCCCTCTGGGAGTGAGATCCCTTCTGTGTGGACTACCTTGCCTCTCCGAGTCACCATCCTGCTACATTTCTCGAGCCCGAATGACATCCCGATGTCATGGCTGTAGATCCTGGTTGTTTGGATCAGAGAGTCGATGTCTCTCTCGCTCTTGGCGTACAGCTTGATGTCATCCATGTAGAGGAGGTGACTGATCTTTGCTCCGTTCCTGAGGCGGTATCCATAGCCAGTCTGGTCAATTACTTGGCTTAGAGGGTTGAGGCCTATGCAGAACAGTAGTGGGGACAGAGCATCTCCTTGGTAGATACCACATTTGATGGTCACTTGTGCGAGCGGCTTGCCATTTGCCTCAAGGCGGCACGGTGGCTGAGTGGATAGCACTCTCGCCTCTCAGCAAGAAGGTCCTGGGTTCGAATCCCGGTCGGACCAGGGCCTTTCTGAGTGGAGTTTGCATGTTCTCCCCGTGTCTGCGTAGGTTTCCTCCGGGTACTCCGGTTTCCCCTACCACTAAAAATATGCCCAATAGTTCTGGCATGTGCCTCCTGTACTGGCCCCGCTCCCATCTCTGTGTGGAGTGAGCGACAAATGCCCAAAATTAACAATTGTAAACCGCTTTGAGACTCAGATCTGCAGTGAAAAGGCGGTATATAAATAAAAACTTACTTACTAACTTACTTACTTACTCAAGGGTGGTCTTCCACATTCCCATCGAGTTTGCAACGAAGTCCCTTAGAGCCCTGTTGATATTGTACAACTTCAAGCATTCCATGATCCATGTGTGTGGCATTGAGTTGTAGGCTTTCTGGTAATCAATCCAGGCTGTGCACAGGTTGGTGTGTCGTGACCGACAGTCTTGGGCGACTGTTCTGTCAACCAGGAGCTGGTGTTTGGCTCCTCTGGTGTCCCTACCAATGCCCTTCTGTGCTGTGCTCATGAATTGTTCCATATGCCCACTTATCTTAGCCGCAATGATGCCTGACATGAGCTTCCATGTTGTGGAGAGACAGGTTATTGGCCGGTAGTTGGAGGGGACTGCACCCTTGACAGGGTCCTTCATGATCAGGACCGTTCGCCCTTCGGTTAGCCATTCTGGGTGAGTCCCATCTCTCAGCAGCTGGTTCATTTGTGCTGCTAGGCGCTCATGGAGTGATATCATATCAGGGCCAGGTGCTGTCCAGTTTTTCATACCTGAAACTCTTTCTCGGATGTCTGCCTCTGTGATGGTAACTGAGTTCTGTTCTGGGAGGTGGCTGTGCTCCTCTCTCAGGGACACCAGCCATTGTGCACTTCTGTTATGTGCTGCATCCTTCTCCCATATGTTCCTCCAGAACTGTTCAGTTTCCAGCCTCGGTGGATCTGCTCCCCTGTTGTTACCCTGCCACTGAGCGTACACCTTCGCAGGTTGTGTTGCGAACAGCCTGTTCATCCTTCTGGCTTCATTCTCTTTAGTGTACCTCTGTAGGCGGATGGCCAGGGCTTGGAGCCTTTGTTTGTTCATATATATATATATATATATACATATATACATATACATATATACATACATATATATATATACATATATATATATATACATATATATATATATATATATATATATATATATATATATATATATACATACATATATATATATATATACATACATATATATATATATATGTATATATGTATGTATATATATATATATATATATATGTATATACACATATATATATATATATATATATATACACATATATATATATATATATATATATATATATATATACACATATATATATATATATATATATACACACATATATATATGTGGACATTTGTAGGCCTACAGTGGACATATGTACGCCTACAGTGGACATATGTACGCCTACAGTGGACATATGTACGCCTACAGTGGACACACGTACGCCTACAGTGGACACACGTACGCCTACAGTGGACATATGTAGGCCTACAGTGGACATATTTACGCCTACAGTGGACATACGTACGCCTACAGTGGACATACGTACGCCTACAGTGGACATATTTACGCCTACAGTGGACACACGTACGCCTACAGTGGACACACGTACGCCTACAGTGGACATATGTAGGCCTACAGTGGACATATTTACGCCTACAGTGGACATACGTACGCCTACAGTGGACATACGTACGCCTACAGTGGACATATGTACGCCTACAGTGGACATATGTACGCCTACAGTGGACACACGTACGCCTACAGTGGACACACGTACGCCTACAGTGGACATATGTAGGCCTACAGTGGACATATTTACGCCTACAGTGGACATACGTACGCCTACAGTGGACATACGTACGCCTACAGTGGACATATTTACGCCTACAGTGGACATACGTACGCCTACAGTGGACATATTTACGCCTACAGTGGACATATTTACGCCTACAGTGGACATACGTACGCCTACAGTGGACATACGTACGCCTACAGTGGACATATGTACGCCTACAGTGGACATATTTACGCCTACAGTGGACATACGTACGCCTACAGTGGACATACGTACGCCTACAGTGGACATACGTACGCCTACAGTGGACATACGTACGCCTACAGTGGACATACGTACGCCTACAGTGGACATACGTACGCCTACAGTGGACATACGTACGCCTACAGTGGACATACGTACGCCTACAGTGGACATACGTACGCCTACAGTGGACATACGTACGCCTACAGTGGACATACGTACGCCTACAGTGGACATATGTACGCCTATAGTGGACATATGTACGCCTACAGTGGACATATGTACGCCTACAGTGGACATATGTACGCCTACAGTGGACATATGTACGCCTACAGTGGACATATGTACGCCTACAGTGGACATATGTACGCCTACAGTGGACATATGTACGCCTACAGTGGACATATGTACGCCTACAGTGGACATATGTACGCCTACAGTGGACATATGTACGCCTACAGTGGAAATTCCCTGTTAGGGTTAAGTATGACGTCATAGTAGTACAATTACATCATGTTATTGCAGGACTGAGACAGAAGGGACGGAGCTACATGTTTGTGCCAGAAGTTCCAGATTGCGTAGATGGACAACCACAGATCTGTTTTCACGTCATGGTTAAAGGTAATTTTTCATAATATGTGAAAGAGTCTAAATGAAACAGCATCTGGCACTGCATGTTATAGAAACAAACTTTATGAATGAAAACAAGACTCACTGTAAGCGCAGCCGTACACCTCCACCCTGAAGCCCATCCAGCCGCTGGGGTTGCAGGTGAAAGGAACGAAGCGTAGAAATCGAGTTTTTATGGAGTGGCTGAGCTTGTTCACCACCACGGCCTCGGAGTTCACGTTCCCGGCAAACCTCTGCACACACAAGGACACACAGTAATGACACTATCGGACTAATGTGAGCTAATGCAACGTGGCCAAGGCTGCTCCAGAACCACCTATCACTGGATATATCTACATAATTCACATTCATATCTCCTCCTGAGAGCGAAGAACTGCGTTATTCGGACGAATGCTTGAAATATAAGAGGCAGACAACGCTAAATCCTCGAAAAGCACATAAGACGCCATAATGTGCTGACAATGCAAACCCAAGGGCACTATCCTTTCCCTATTCCGTAGCACACTATTGCTTTAACGTGATAAGAATCGCTCTGTGCGGTAGAAATATGAGCAGGAAGCAGGCGAAGCGGGAAATATACAAAGTGGACAAATACAGCGTTGCTCCTGAAGAACAACAACACAGAGATTTGTGAGATAATGTCTGAAACAACATCTTATTTTCCATAATTGCTCAGAAAGTGGAGGTACGTTCTCTTTAAGTGCAGACTATGGCTCATTCTTTCCTAATGTTGTCCTGATGATGGATGTTTTAGATATTACAACTGTGTTACATAAAAATGCTTCAGTCTGTGGAGAAAATGTGAAAAATGTTTTTGTTGTAATTTACATAAAGGTCAAAAATAGAATCAATAAATACATTAGAATCACATAAGTACTAACACATTTTCTGTATTAATATGCCCTAAATCTATCCCAGGATCAAGTTCCATTATCAACATTGACATAAAATGTATTAGGTCTTTGAGATAAGGATTTTTGTTTAACTATCTGTGAACACCTGCAGGTTTGAAATAAATGAATAAATGAAGGAGACAGTCAAAGAAACCTGTGGACTTAATATTAGCCTTATATTAGTATATATACAGTGCCTTGCCCCATTGAACCTTTCAACATTTCGCCACATTTCAGGCTTCAAACATAAAGATATAAAAATTAAATTTTTTGTCAAGAATCAACAACAAGTGGGACACAATCGTGAAGTGGAACGAAATCTATTTGATAATTTAAACTTTTTTAACAAATAAAAAACTGAAAAGTGGGGCGTGCAATATTATTCGGCCCCTTGCGCTAATACTTTGTAGCGCCACCTTTTGCTGCAATTACAGCTGCAAGTCGCTCGGGGTATGTCTCTATCAGTTTTGCACATCGAGAGACTGGAATTCTTGCCCATTCTTCCTTGCAAAACAGCTGGAGCTCAGTGAGGTTGGATGGAGAGCGTTTGTGAACAGCAGTCTTCAGCTCTTTCCACAGATTCTCGATTGGATTCAGGTCTGGACTTTGACTTGGCCATTCTAACACCTGGATACGTCTATTTGTGAACCATTCCATTGTAGATTTGGCTTTATGTTTTGGATCATTGTCCTGTTGGAAGATAAATCTCCGTCCCAGTCTCAGGTCTTTTGCAGACTCCAACAGGTTTCTTTTGCAGACTCCAACAGTTAAATAAAAAGGCAATTTTTTTTAAACATTATGACAAACCTGGTCCAACTGATGGATTCTCTGATCTGTTGGCGAAACAACTGCTCTTGTGATTCAGGGCGAACCAAAAATACATTGAATGGAATAGAATGGAATGGAATGGAATGGATCTACAGCAGCTGAGAAAGTGCCCAACTCTCTTCTGTGCCATTACCGCAGATTAACACTTCATTATTGATTCCAGGCGGGTGTTTGAAGACAGTGAAGCTTCAAACCTCCACTAGACTAAGAAAACAAAAGGAAGACACAAGGCCAATAACTTCAGCTCCCTCAGCCACGCAAACGATGCAGCGGGGAGAGGCGGAACAAAGGCTGTCCAATGTATTTGTAACAAGGCAACGGGGGCGCCATTAAAAAACACCAGTACGCTGCTTCTCGTGGATAATCAAGGCTACAGCGCCAATGTTAAGGCTGTAATTGTGATTTATGCCACCACTTTCCAATCTTCAGCGTTTTAACAGGCGTCGAGTGGATAAATCTAATAACAAGTATGAGCAGGTAAATGTTTTATTCACCAGCAGCACAGAGGTATGGCCAACTCTACTGGGAGGGTCCATACATGAGGCTGAGACTAGACCCAGAGACCCCCCCTTTACGTACGCACAGAAAACAACACACACATTGCCTCTTATGGAAAATTAAGCTCACAGCGACGGGATCTTTACGCACCACAGAACCTGGAAGTTTACTCAGTTTCTCTCCGTTCTTTTCATTTTCTTTTTAGACAGAACAAAATCAGGATATAATTTATATAGTCAACATTTACGCCACACACTCATGGAAAACATCTGTCATCTAGAGACATCGAAACAACACAACACGGACACACAATAGTAGCAGATACACAATCAGGTTGTTGTGACCTACACAAGGCCAGATCCCTGTACAGCCGTCTAACTCACACACGAAACATAAATACACAATTAAGGTTGTTTACTGTTACACTTATTACAATCTGCAGCTTATGGCACTTCACTTTTATATAAAAAAACACATTACAATCTGCAGTTAGAGCTGAGATTTATATTGATGACAAAGTGTGAAATAAACGTGCCACAGTTTCTTTATTTTTTATTCAACATTTAATCAATATATATTTTTGAAAGAATTGCCTCTGCTAAAAATGGGTTTTAAAACATGAGCGACTCCATCTTTTCAGAGGCCGATGTGGGGCTGCTTCATGCTGGAGATCTGGACAAATCTGGGTTTTGGTCCCGCTCCCCCCACTTTGGGAACCACTAATGCATTTAATCGAAACATGAATAATCACCCACCTCTACACCTTCTCCACCGACTCCCACTGATGACTGCTGTCGTTGTGTCCTTGGGCAAGACACTTAACCCCACTTTGCCCAAAGCCCCCACTGAAAGATCAAGGCTATGCTCACAGTCAGAGAGCAGCCGTCCTCCTGTGGACTCACCACCTGCAGAGGGTCAGTGAGGGGCTGGTGCTATGAGACTTGGGTGGCATCTCTGACTGCCACCCCCCTGACCCAGAAATGGATTAAAGGGTAGAAAATGGATGGATGGATAATCACCTTCCTTTACCGTCAGTGACTCCTTTTTGCGACCATCTCATTGTGAGTTAATTGTGAGTTCATAATTGCTGTGTGCATAATACTGTTTTGGTGGAATTTAAAAAGGCAAAAAGACACTAATATTTGTTATTAGCTTTAATAATGTAACGAGATGAAACATGCAAAACGATAAATGATCCCGATATTCCAATTAGCAAAACAAAACCATTATTTTGGGAATAATGAGCCCACAGTTTCAGATCGTCTCCAGTTGCTGCGAGCTCCGCTTCAGGAAATCAATGATCCATCTCCACAACCCACGGATGTTCATCGCTAATACGTCGTGTGTGTTTTTAGTGCTCTTGGTTTGGAGCAGTAGGATCACAGCCGGGACGGTAACGTGAATTTAACCGGCTGTTTTTACCATGATGTAAGCCACAGTCAGAGTTCACAGATCTGTTACGGCAAATTACAATCAGCAGAAAGTCACAGAAGAGAGAAAAGAAGAAATGAGTGATTAACTGCAGTCTGCCAGTTCGAAAGATGCTGTGAAATCCTAAAACCAAACTGTCTCCTGATGTAAAAACTTTGGTCCAAAAGTGATTCCATAAATGTATTAGCATTAGCATGTATTAGCATTAGCATGTATTAGCATCACATAAGGGGTAAAGTAAACCCAAATATTTTGCCTTAAATTCATCCCAGTGTTAGTCCGCTCCGTAAATCCATTATTCATGTTTAAATAAAATGTATTTGGTCTTTGAGATAAGAAGACATTAAATGAAATTGTGGACTTTATAGAAACATAAATAGTCTCAATGTTGAAGAGTTGAGCTGATTGGAAAGCTGTTTAAGTTAAGTCTCTGAGATCAGATCTGTCAAACAGCTCTCTTCTGCTCTGTCTTTGCAAAGTTACCAAGTAATTAAATAATGCCAGAATTATGTCTTTTTGTTTGTGTGATTTTGTCCAGGTTTGACTGTAGTTAAATATCAGCATTAAAATAAATAATAGTAAAAACCACTGAGCTCAAACACGTGTAAATGTATATGTAAAAGTTTCTGTATGTATCAAATGGTATATACTTTTATTTTATTTTATATATAATAAATCTGATGTCTGAAGTTAAAGTCCTGGTTCTGAGACTTTGGGAAGGTGTCATTGAGAAACCTGAGCCTGTGACGACAGCGATGAATGTGAAGTGTGCGTCTGAAGCAAATGAAGCAAGTACTGCACTGTTCCACATTGTTGTTGTTCCTTGGACCGAACCCAAAGTCTGTCTGGAACATTATCCCATTTGCCATTTCACGGATTATTAACGCGTGCCAGAGCCGATGGTACTTCCATCTTGAACTTTGGAAGAAAAAGTCTCCTCCCATCACCACGGAAGCTGCCTCACAGACATTAACTGTGAATAGTATGACGTTTTTCTTGTTTATTTCCTTGTTTTGAAAAGAAAACACCAGTGGAACATCTTGTGTGTTCCAGCCGAGCTCTAGAGAAAGACCTGAGGGTGCTGAGGGTTTTCCATGATGTAGCCAGCGGGCCGGGTCTGGGTCCCTTAACCACGCACGCAGCCAAACCCCATCGTGACTTCATTATGTGCATTTGTCTGGTCTCGGTCTCGTCGCGGTCTCGTCGCAGCCTGCTTCCCCTCCTCATTCATTAGGGCTCTTTACTCTTCCTCTGCCGTGATGAGCTCCCTTGTGTCACTTTTCCTTTCGGTTGCATACATCGCCGGGCCGTAGAGGTTTATTCTAATCCATCCACTGGAGAATAAATCCAGCTCGCGGCCACACAGAAGAGTCACTTTGTTCCAGAAGGTCAATGTAACAGCCTAAAGGTACAAATAATGAAGCAATGGCTGAGAGAGCGGCGCTGTGAAGAGCGGCCCAAAGGCTGGGGGCTCGGCCGTGACCACCAACCTCTCAAACGAGCCAAAAGAAAGGCCGGGTTTGTCTATTGCTTGGTTCATGTCCAGTATTACATGAGAAGGCTTTTATTCTATTGTTGCATGACCTCTTACGACAGTAACGAGCAGTAAATCAGATTCAGGGTGATAAGCATTTTTGCAAACTTCCAAAATTGTTCTTTGCAATTCAATGCATGCCACTCAGGTTTTATATCGTATGCCTCATTTACTCTCAATACAACACAGTTGGAATGTATTGTCTCACACACTGCCGCCACACTGACTGTGCTGTGGTTTGGTGAATACATAACCAACACTCTTTACAGTGTAGGTATAGGCCCCCTACACCCCCAGTGTAGGGGGTCGAAAGTATTCGACCCCCTTGAACCTTTCAACATTTTGCCACATTTCAGGCTTCAAACATATAGATATAAAAATTCTTGACAAAAAATTTAATTAACAACAAGTGGGACACAATCGTGAAGTGGAACGAAATGTATTGGATAATTTAAACTTTTTCAACAAATAAAAAACTGAAAAGTGGGGCGTGCAATATTATTCGGCCCCCTTGCGCTAATACTTTGTAGCGCCACCTTTTGCTGCAATTACAGCTGCAAGTCGCTTGGGGTATGTCTCTATCAGTTTTGCACATCAAGAGACTAGAATTCTTGCCCATTCTTCCTTGCAAAACAGCTGGAGCTCAGTGAGGTTGGATGGAGAGCGTTTGTGAACAGCAGTCTTCAGCTCTTTCCACAGATTCTCGATTGGATTCAGGTCTGGACTTTGACTTGGCCATTCTAACACCTGGATACGTCTATTTGTGAACCCATTCCATTGTAGATTTGGCTTTATGTTTTGGATCATTGTCCTGTTGGAAGATAAATCTCCGTCCCAGTCTCAGGTCTTTTGCAGACTCCAACAGGTTTTCTTCCAGAATGGTCCTGTATTTGGCTCCATCCATCTTCCCATCAATTTTAGCCATCTTCCCTGTCCCTGCTGAAGAAAAGCAGGCCCAAAGCATGATGCTGCCACCACCATGTTTGACAGTGGGGATGGTGTGTTCAGGGTGATGAGCTGTGTTGCTTTTACGCCAAACATATCGTTTTGCATTGTGGCCAAAAAGTTCGATTTTGGTTCATCTGACCAGAGCACCTTCTTCCACATGTTTGGTGTGTCTCCCAGGTGGCTTGTGGCAAACTTTAAACAAGACTTTTTATGGATATCTTTGAGAAATGGCTTTCTTCTTGCCACTCTTCCATAAAGGCCAGATTTGTGCAGTGCACGACTGATTGTTTGTATGGACAGACTCTCCCACCTCAGCTGTAGTTATCTGCAGTTCATCCAGAGGGGTGGGTTTATGTGTGGGGGGGGGGGGGGTGGGGGGGGTTGGGTGGTTGGTTTTGGTGTTGGGGGGGGGGGTTTTGGTGGTGTGGGTGATGGGTGGGGGTGGGTTGGGGGGGGGGGTTTTGGGGTGGGGGGGGGGGGTTGTTGTGGGTTGTTGTTGTGGTGTTGTGGGTGTGGGGTGTGTGTGTGTTGGTGTTGGTGGGGGGGGGGGGGGTTGGGGGGTGTGGTGGGGGGTGGGGGGGGGGGTTGTGGTTGTGGGGAGGGTGTTGGTTGGTTTGTTGGTTTAGGTTGTGGGTGGGGGGTGGGGGGGTTGGGGGGGTGGGGGGGGGGGGGGTGGGGGGTGGTTTTGTTTTTGTTTGTGGGGGGGGGTGGTGGGGGTGTGGGGTGGTGTGGGGGTTGTTTGTTTGTTGTTGTTTGGGTTTGTGTTGTTGTGTTGTGGTGGGGGTGGGTAGGTTGTTTGGGGGGGGGGGTTTTGGGGGGGTTGTTTGTTTGTGGGGGTTTGGTGTGGTTGGGTGGGGTGGGGGGGTGTGGGGGTGTGGGGGGTGGGTGTGGGGTGGTGGGTTGTGGTTTTTTTGGATGGGTTTGGGTTGGGTTGGGTTGGGTGTGGGTGTGTGTTTGGTGGGGGGGGTGGGGTGTTGGGTGGTTGGGGGGGGGGGGGGGGTGGGGGGGTTGGTGGGGGGGGTTTGGGGGGGTGGGGGTGTGGGGGGTGGTTGGGTTGGTGTTGGGTTGGGTTTTGGTGTGGGGGTTTTTTGTTGGGTGTTTGTGGTGGTGGTGTTTTTTGGTTGGGTTGGGTGGTGGTTGGGGTGGGTTGTTTTTTGGTGTGGGTGTGGGTGGTTGGGTTGGTGGGTTGGGGGGGGGGTGGGGTGTGTGTGGTGGTTTTTGGTTGTTGTTGTGTGGGGGGTTGTGGTTGGGTTGTGGGGGTTGTTGGGGTGTTGGGGGGTTGGTGGGGGGTGGTGGGGTGGTTTGTGTTGGGTTGTGGGTTGGGGGGGTGGGGGGGGGGGGGGGGGGGGGGGGGGGGGGGGGGTTTTGGGGTTGTGGGGGGGGGGGGGGTGGGTGTGGGGGTTGGGGTTTGTTTGGGTGTTGGGGGGTTGGTGTGTGTTGTTTTTTTGGGTGGTTTTGTTTTTTGGTTGTGGTTTTGGTGGGGTGGGGGTTATGGGGGGTTTTTGTGGTGGGTGGTTTTGGGGGGGGTGGGGGGGGGGGGGGGGTGTAGTTATGGGTTGGGGGTGGGTTGTGGTTGGGGGGGGGGGGGGTGTGTGGGGGTGGGTGGTGTGGTTGGGTGTTGGGTGGTGGGGTGGGTTTTGGGTTTGTTGTTGTTGTTGGTTGTTATGTGGGGGTTGTGTGGGGGTTGGGTGGGTTGGGGGGTGGGGTGGTTGTGGTGGGGTGTTTGTGGGTGGGTGGGTGGTGGGGGGGGGGGTTGGGGTGTGGGGGGGGGGTGGGGGGTGGGTGTTGGGGGGGGGGGGGGGTGGTAGGGTGGTGTTTTGGTGGGTTTTGGTGTGTTGGTTTTGGTGGGAGGTTTGGTGGTGGGTAATAATGGTAGTTTTGGGGTTGGGGGGTTGGGGTTGGGGGGGGGGGGGGGGTTGGGGGGGAGGGGGGGAGGGGTGGGTGGGGGGTGTTGATGGGTTGTTGGTAGGTTTATGTGTGGGGTTGTGTTTGTTGTTGGTTTGGTTGGTGGTTGGTTTTTGGTTTTTTGTGTGGTTTTGGTGTGGTAGTTGTTATTTTTGTTTTGTTGGTGGTTTAGTGAGGGTTAGGGGAAAAATATGGGGGGGGGATGTTTTAGAGGGGGGGTTTAAAGGGAGAATGGGAAAGGGGGAAGAGTTTATAGGGGGGGGGTGGGAGGGATATGGGGGGGGGTGGTAATATAGATAATAATTGATAGAGATGAAATTTGGTATTTTGTGGTGTTTGTTGAGGGTGGGTGTGTAGGAAGGGTGTATGTAATTGGATGATTTAAGATATGGGGGGATTGTGGGAGATGGAGTGAATATGGGGGAATTTTTAGGTAAATTATGATTTGAAATATGATGATGGATAGAGGTATGGAGTATGGGGGGGGTTTGGGGGGTGGTGGTGTTAGGTGTTAAATGTGGGTTTTAGGGTATTTGTATTGTTATTTTTAGGTGAGGGTGTATTTGTTGTGGTTGGTAGGTGGGGGGGGGGGGGGGGGGGTGGTTGGGGGGTTTTGTGTTTTGTGGTGGTGGTGGGTTAGGGGGGGGTGTAGTGTGTATGTTGGTTGGGGGGTTTGGTGGGGTTTTTGGTGTGTGTTGGGGGGTGGGGGGTTGGGGGTTGGGGGATTTTTGGTTTGTGGGGTTTGGGGGGTTTGGGGGTTGGGTGTTGGGGTTTGGGGGGTTGGGGGGGGGTTGGGGGGGTTGGTTGTGGGGGGGGGTTTGGGGGGGGTTTGGGGTTTGGGGGTGTGGGTGGGGGGTTGTTGGTTGTGGGGGTTGGGGGGTTGGGGGGTGTGTGGGTTGGGGGGGGGGTGGGGGGGTTGGGGGTTTGGGGGGTTGGGGTTTGGGGGGGGGGTTGGGTGTGTTGTGGTGTGTGTTGGGTTTGGGGGTTGTGTGTGGTGGATTTTTGTGGTTGGTGTGTGGGGGGTTGTGTGGTTTTTTGGGTTGGTTGTGTGTGGGTTGTTGGGTTGTGGGGGTTTGTTTTGGGTGTTGTGTTTTGGGTGTGGGTGTGGGTTGGTGGGGGGGGGGGGGGTTGTGGGGTGTGTGGTGTTGGGTGGGTTGGGGGGGGGGGGGTGTGGGGTTGGGGGGGTGTGGTTGTTGTTGGGTGGGGGGGGTGGGTGTTGGGTTGGTGTGTTGTGTGTGGGGTTTTGGGGGGGGGGGGGGGGGGGGGGGGGGGGGGGGGGGGGGGGGGGGGGGGGGGGGGGGGGGGGGGGGGGGGGGGGGGGGGGTGGTGGGTTTTGGTGTGGGGTTTGGTGGGTGGTGTTTGTGGTGGGGGGTTGGTGGTGGGTTTGGTGTGGGGTTTGGTGGTGGGGTTTGGTGGTGGGGGTTGGTGGTGGGTTGGTGGTGGGGTTTGGTGGTGGGGGTTTGGTGGTGGGTTTGGTGGTGGTTTGGTGGGTGGGGGTTGTTGTGGGGTTTGGTGGGTGGGTTTGTGGTGGGTTTGTGGTGGGTTTGGTGGTGGGGTTTGTGGTGGGGGGTTTGGTGGTGTGTGGTGGGTGGGGTTTGGTGTGGGGGGGGGGTGGGGGGTGGGGGGGGGGGGGGGGGTGGTGGGGGGTGGTGGGGTGGGGGTGGGGGGGTGGGGTGTTTTGGGGGTGTTGGGGTGGGGGGTGGGGGGGGTGTGGGGGTGTGGGGGGTAGGGGTGTGTGTGGGGGGGGGTGGTGGGGTGGGGGGTGGGGGGGGGTGTGGGGGGGGGTTGTTGTGTGGGGGTTGTGTTGTGGTGTGGGGGTTTTTTTTGGGGGTTTTGGGGGGGGGTTGGGTGGGGTGGGGGTGGTGGGTTTTGTGGGTTGGGGGGGTTGTTTGGGTGTTGGTTGTGGGGTGGGGTGGGTGGTTGGTTGGGGGGGTTGGTGGGGGGGGTTGTGGGGGGGGGGTGTTGGGGTGGTGTGGGTTGGGGGGTGTGGGGGTGGGGGTTGTGGTTTTGGGGGGGGTGTTGGGGTGGGGGGGGGTTTGGGGGGGTTGGGGTGGTGTTTGTTGGGGGGGGTGGGTGGGGTGGGGGGGGTGGGTGGGGGGGGGGGGGGGGTTGTTTTGGGGGTGGGGGTTGGGGGGGGGTGGGGTTGGGGGGTTGGTGGGGGGGGGGGGGGGGGGTGGGGTGGTGGGGGGGGGTGGGGGGGTGGGGGGGTTGTGGGTTGGGGTGGTTGTGGTGGGGTGGTGGGTGGTGGGTGTGGGGTGGGGGGTTTGGGGGTGTGTGTGGTTGGGTTTGGGTGTGGTTGGGTGTGGTGGGTTTGTGTTTGGGGGTGGGGTGGGTGGGGGTTGGTGTTGGGTTGGGGTGGTTTTGGGGGTTGGGGTGGTGTGGTTTGGTGGTGTTGTGTGGTGTTGTTTGGGGGTGGGTGGGGGGGGGTGGTTGGTGGGGGTTTTTTGGGTTGGTTTTGGGGTGGTTGGTGGGTTGTGGGGGGGGGGGGGGGGGGGGGGGTGGGGTGGTGGTGGGGGTGTGGTGGGGGGGGGGGGGGGGGGTGGGGGGTGGGGGGTGGGGGGGGGTGGGGGGTTGGGGGGGTTTTTGGGGGGGTGGTGTGGGTTGTGGTTGGGGGGGGTGGGGGTGGGGGGTTGGGGGTTGGGGGTTGGGGGGGGGGGGGGGTGTTGGGGTGGGTGTTGGGTGTTGTGTGGGGGGGTTTGGGTGGGGGGGTGGTGGGGGTTGGGGTGGGGGTGTGTTGTGGTTTTTTTTGTGGTGGGGGGTGGGGGGTTGGGGGGGGTGGGGGGGGGTTTGGGTGGGGGGTGGTGTGGGTGTGTGGGTGGGGGGGTGGGGGTGTGGTTGTGTGGGTGGTATTTGTTTTTTGTTTGTGGTGGTGTGTGTTTTGGTGGGGTGGGGGTGGTGGTTTTGGTGTTTGGGGGGGTGTGTGGGGGGGTTTGGGTGGGGGTGGTTTGGGGGGGGGGGGGGGTGGGTGGGTGGGGTGGGGGTGTTGGGGTGGGTGGGGTGGGGTTGGGGGGGGGGGGGGGGGGTGGTGTTTGTGTTGGTGTTTGTGGGGGGGTGTTTGGGTGGGTGGGTGGGGGTTGGTGGGGGGGGGGTGTGGGGTGGGTGGTGGTTGTGTGTTGGGGGTTGGGGGGTTTTGTGGGGGTTGGGTGGTGTTGTTTTTTGTGTGGGGTGTTGGGTGTTGGGGGTGTTTGGTGGTGGTGTGGTGGTTGGTGTGGGGGGGGGGGGGGGGTTTTGTGGGGGGGGGGGTGGTGGGGTTTGTGGGGGGTGGGGGGGGTGGTGTGGTGTGGGGGGGGGGGTGGGTGTGGGGGGGTGGTGTGTGTGGTTGTGGTGGTGGGGGGGGGGGGGGGTGGGGGTGTGTTTTGGTGGGGGTGTGTGGGTGTGGTTGTGGGGTGGGTGGGGGGTGGTGTTGGGTGGTTGGGTTTTTGGTTTGTTGGGTGGGTGGTGTGGGTGGGGGTGGGTGGGGTGTTTGGGTGGTGTGTGGGGGTGTTGGGTGGGTGTGGGGGTGTTGGGGTGGTGGGTGGTGTTGTGGTGGGGGTGTTGGGGGGGGTTGGGGGGGGTGGGTGTGGGGGGGTTGGGGGGTGGGGGGGGGTTGTGGTTTTTGGGGTGGTGTTGGGTGGGGGGGTTGGTGGGGGGTTGGGGTGGTGGGTTGTGGTGGGGTGGGGGGGGGGTTGTGTGTGTGTTTGGTGTGTTGGTTTTTGTTGTGTGGGGGGGGTGGGTGGTTGGGGGGTGTTGTGGTGTGGGTTGGGTGGTGGTTTGGGGGGGGGGGGGGGGGGTTTGTGGGGGGGGGTGGGTGGGGTGTTGGTTTGGGTGGGGGGGGTGTGTGGTTTGGGGGGGGTGGGGTGGGGGGGGTTGGGGTTTGGGGGGTGGTGTTGTGGTGGGGTTGTTGTTGGGGTTGGGTGGTGGGTTGTGTTGGGGGTTGTTTGGGTGGTGGGTGGTGGGGGGGGTGGTGGGGGGTTTGTGGTGGGTGGGGGGGTGTGGTGGTGGGGGGGTGGTGGGGGTGGTGGGTTTGTGGGTGGTGGTGGGGGGTGTGTGTGTGGGGGTTGGTGGGGGGTGTTTTTTGGGTGGGGGGGGGGGGGGGGGGGGGGGGGGGGGGGTTGGTGGGGGTGGTTGTGGTGTGGGGGGGTTTTGGGTGGGGGGGGTGTGGGGGGGGGGGGGGGGGGGGTGGGGGGGGGGTTGGGGGGGTGGGGGTGGTTGGGTTGGGGTTGGTGGGTGGGGGTTGGGGGTGTGGGTGTGTTGGGTGGTGTGTGGTGTTGTTTTTTGTTTGGTGGGGGGGGGGGGGGGGGGGGGGGGGGGGTGGGGGGGGGGGGGTTGTGTTGGGGGGGTGGGTGTGTGTGTTTTTGGGGGAGGTGGGGGGGGGGGTATGTGTTGTGGGGGGGGGGGGGGGGGGGGGGGGGGGGGGGGGGGTGGGGTTTTTGGGGGGTGGTTGGTGGTTTGTGGGGGGGGTGGGGGGGTGGGGGTTGTGTGTTGGGGTGGGGGGTTGTGGGGGTGGGGGGTTGGGGGGGGGTTGGGTGTTTTGGGGTGGGGGGGGGGTGTGGGGGGGGGGGGGGGTTGGGGTGTGGTTGGGGGGGGTGTGTGGGTTGTTTGGTGTTGTTGTGGGTGTGGGGGTTGGTGTTGGGGTTGTGGTGGTTTGGTTGGGGTTTGTATGTTTGGGGGGGGGTTTTTTGTGGGGTTGGGTGGTGGTTTGTATGGTTGGTTGTGTTATGTTGGTGGGGGTGGGTGGTGTGTGTTGTTGTGGGGTGGGAGGTTGGGTGTGTGTGGGGTGTGTGGGGGTGTGGGTGTGGGGGGGGTTTTGTTGTTGGGGTTGGTGGGGGTGGGTGGTGTGGGGGGGGGTTGGTGGGGGTGTTGGTGGGTTGTTTTTATGGGTTTGGGTGGGATGTTGGGTGTGTGTGTTTGTGTTGGGGTGGTTTTTTTTTTAGGGTTGTGTTTGGGTGGTTGTGGGGTTGTGGTGTTTGTTGGGGGGGTGGGTGTGGGGGTTGGGTGGAGGGGGGGGTTTGGTGGGGGGTGTGTTGGGGGTGGTGGGGGGGTGGGTATTTGGGTGGTTGTGGTTGTTTTTGGGGTTTTGTGGGGGGGGGGGGTGGGTTGGGTGGTGTTTTTGTTGTGGGGTGTGGTTGTGGGGTGGTTTTGTTGTTGATGGTGTATTGGATTGGTTGGGGTTTATAGTTGTTGGTGTGTTTTATGTAGGGGTGTTTAGTTGTTGGGGTGTGTTGATGATGGAAGGGGGTTATTTTTAGAGGGTTGGTGTTTGTTTGGTATGGGGAGGTGTAGATGTATGGGGTGTGGTGTGTTGTTGGTGGTTTTGTGGTTGTGTTGGTTTTTATGGGTTGGGGAGTTATATGTTGATGGAGTGATATGATGATGGGGGGTGGTTATTGTTGATTGGGGTGTTTTAAATGATGGGGATAGTAATTTAGGGGGGGAGTATGATGATGGGATGGGGAGGTAAGGGGTATGTTGATGTGATTGTAGTTGGAAGGGTAGGTTTTGTTGTAATGGAGATGATGTGGTTGGGGGATGGGATGAAAGTTGTAGGGAGTAATGAAGATGGAGGGGAAGTTGAAGGGGTGAAGGGGGGGGGGGTGTGGGATTGGATAAGGGGGGGGAGGGGTGGTGGGTGTGGATGGGGTTGTTTTTTTGGGTTTGAGGTTATAGGAGGAGGGTGGGGGGGTTATAGTTTGTTTTGTTTGGGAGGGGGGGTGATGGGAGGGGAAGGAGTATGAGGGGGTATGGGGAAGGGTGTGATTGAGAGGGGGGTAAGAGGAGGATTAATAGGTATGTTGGAGTTGGGTATAGTTGTTTGTTTTTTTGATATTGGTATAGATGAGTGGGGTGGGGGTTGGGTGGTTTGGGGGATGTGGTTGGGTGTTTTTGTTTGTTGATGTGGATGTGAGATGGGAATAGAGGAGGGGATGAGAGTGAGGGGTTTTGAGAGGTTTGTGGGTGTGTTGGTTGTGATGGGATGTGTGGGGGGGTGTGTGTTGGAGTGTTGTTTGGTGAGTGTGGGGGTGAGTGTGTGGTGTGTGTGGTGTGTGTGTGGTGTGGGTGGTGGTGTGTGTGTGGGTTGTTGTGGGGTGTGTTGGGTGTGTGAGGTGTGTTGTGTGTGTGTGGGGTGTGTGTGGGGTGAGTGTGGGGTGTGTGTGTGTTGTTGTGGAGAGTGAGTGGTTTAGTGTGGTTGTGTGTGGGTGTGTGTGAGAGTGTGGGTTGTGTGGGGGGGTGTTGTGTGAGTGGTGTGGTGTGTGAGTGGTTGTGTTGGTGTGTTGTGTGTGTGTGGGGTGTGTGTGGTATGTGAGGTGATGAGTATGAGGGTGTGAAGGTAAGTGTGGGAGATGTATATTTATGTGGTTGGTGTGGTGGGTGGGGGGGGGGGGGGTTTGTTTTTGGGGGGGGTGGGGGTGTTATGGGGTGTTTGGGGGTTGTGTGTAATGGGGAATAAAGTGGGTTTTGGTTTGGGTATTGGTATTGGGTTGGGTGTATGTTGGTGGTGGTGGGGATGGGTGGGGGTGGGGGGGTGGGGTGTTTGGGTGTTTTGGGTGGTGTTGGGTGTGTGGGGGTGGTTGGGGGGTGGGTGGGGTTGTGGGGTGGGGTGGGGAAGGTGTTTGGGGTGGGTGGGGTGTTGTGTGGGGGGTTGGTGGTGGTGGGGGGTTTTTGGGGGGGTTGGTTGGTTGGGGGGGTGTGTGTGGGGGGTGTGGGGGGGTGGGGGGGGTTTTTGTGGGTGGGTTGTGGGTGGGGGGAGTGTGGGGGGGGGGGTGTGGGGGGGGGGGGGAGAGGGGATTTTTTGTGTGTGGGTTGTTTGATTGGTGTGTTTTTTTTTGTGGTTGGATTTTAGAATTAGGTTTGAGTTGTTTTTTGGTTATTTGGTGTTTGTTGTGTGGGGGGGGGGGGTTTGGGGGGGATTGGGGATTAGGTGTTGGGGGTTAGGGTTGGGTGGTGGTGGGGGGGTAGGGAGTTGGGTTGGGGTTGGATGTTGGTTGGTGTTAAGTTTTTTTAGGGGGTTGGGTTGGGGGTGGGTGGGGGGGGGGGGTGTTGGTTGGGGATGGGGGGGGGGGTGGTTTGGGGGGTTTTTTTTTTTGTTTGGTTGGGTGGTGTGGTGGGTTTGGGGGTGGGGGGTTTTTGGGTATTTTTTGGGGGTTTGTGGGTGGGTTTGTTGGTTGGTGGGGGGGTGGGGGTTGGAGGTGTTTTTTGGTATTAGTGGGTGTTTGGTGGGAGTGTTTAGGTGTGGGGTGTTGGGTTGGGGTTTGGTGTTGTGTTTGGGTTGTGATTTTGGGGAAGGGGTTTATGATGGGTGTGGGTGTTTTTATAGTGGGGGGGGGAATTGTTATGGGGGTTGAGGTGGGTGGGGGGTTGGGGGGGGTGAATGTGTGGGGGGTAGGGGGGGTATTAGGGTTGGGGTGAGAGTAGAGTAGAATGGGGAATATTATTGTTTGGTTTTGGATGGGTGTTGTTTTTTGATGTGGGGTGTTGGTGTGGTTGGTTTGTTTGTTTTGGGGGTGAGGGGGGTGAGTGGGTTGGGGGGGTGAGGGTGGTTTGAGTATGGTATATTATAGGGGTGGGGGGTGGGGGAATAGATTGATTATTTTGTGGGGGGGTGGGGTGGTGGTTGGGGGGGGGGTGGGTGGTGGGGGGGGGGGGTGTGTAGGGTGGGGGAGTGGGTGGGGTTTGTGTGGTGTGGGTTGTGGGGGTGTTGGGGGGGGGTGGGGTGGTGGGGGGGGGTGGGTGTGAGGTGTGTTGGGTTTATTGGGTGGGTGTTGTGGGGGTGGGTTTTGGGGTGGATTTTTGGTGTGTGGGGGGTGGGGGGAGATGGTTGGGTTTGTTTGTGTAGTTTGTATGTTGGGTTGGGTTGGGTGGTGTTATGAGGGTTGAGGTGGGGTTTTGGGTGTGGGGTTTGTGGGTTTGTGGGTGGTGAGTGGGGTTGTTGGGGGTTTTTTGGTTGTGTGTATGGTGGGTTGTGGGGGGTTGGTGGTTGTGGGGGGGGGTGTATTTTGGTTGGTGGTTGGGGGGGTGGGTGGTTTGTGTTGTGTGGGATTGGGTATTGGGGTGGTGTTTTGGGGGTGGGTTTGTGTTTAGGTGGTGGGGGGGGGTTTGGGTTGTTGGGGGTTGTTTTGTGGGGGTTGATGGGAGTGTTAGTATTTGTTAGGTGTTTAGGGGTTTGGGGAATTAGTAGGGGGAAGGGGGTGTGGGTAGATGTTTTTTTTGGGGAGTTTTTTAGTGGAGTTTTTTGGTATATAGGAAGGGGGGTGGGGGTGTGGTGTGGTTGTTGTTTGGTGTTTGGGGGGGGGGTGTTTGGGTTTGGGTGTGTGGTTGGGTGTTTGGGGGGGGGGGGGGGGGTTTTGTGGGGTGTGGGGGGTGGGGTTGTTGTTGTAGAATAATATGTAGGTTGGGGATGAGTTGATTGGGGGGTGAGAGAGATTATTTTATTTGGTGGGGGGGGGGGGTGGGGGTTTGGGGTGGGTGGTGTTAATGGTGGTTATGTATGGTTGTGGTTGGTGGTGGGGGGGGTTATTTGAGTGTATTTAGAATGTAGGGGAAAGATTTAGAGTGGTTAGTGGTTTTGGGGGTGGTGGGGGGGTTATTGTTGTGTGGGGGGGGGTGGGGGGTGGGGTGGTTGGTAAGATATTTTTTTTTTTGGGGGGGTGGGTTGGTTTGGGGGTGGTGTGGGGTTTGGTTGGTTTGTTGTGTGTTGGGGGGGAGTGTTGGGTTTGTTTGTGGTGGGGGGGGGTGGGTGTTTGTGGTTATGGGGGGTGGATTTGTGGGGTTGGTTTTGTTGGATTTGGTTGTGGTGTGTATGTGTGGGGGTGTGGGGGGTGTTGGGGGGGTGGGTTGGTGGGGGGGGGGTGGGGGGTTTGTGGGGGTTAAGGGGTTTGGTTGGTTGGGGTGGGTTGGGTGTGGGTGTGGTGGGGTTTGGTGGGGGGGGTGGGTGTGGGGGTGATTGGGGGGGGGGGGGGGGGGGGTGGGTTGGTGGGGGTGTTGGGGGGGGTGGGGGGTGGGGGTGTTGTTGGGGTTGGTGTGGTTGGGGTTGGTGGGGGGGGGGGGGGGGGGTGTGTGGTGGGGGGTGGGGGGTGTGGGTGGTGGGGTTTTTATTTTGTTAATGTTTTGGTGGTGTTTGGTTTGGTTTGTGGGGGTGGTGGTTGGTGTGTGTTGTTGTTTGGAGGTGGGGGTGGTGTTGGTGTTGGGGTGGTGGGGTGGTGGGGGGGGGGTGTGTGGTGGTTTGTGGTTTGTGTGGGTGTGGGGGTTGGTTTTAGGTTGGTGTGGTGGAATTGATTGTGGGTGTTGTGGTTTGGGGGGGGGGTTGGGTGGGGTGTATTGGTGGGGGGGTTGTGTTGGGGTGGGGGGGTGGGGGGGGTGGGGGGGGGGGTTGGGGGGGGGGGGGGGGGTTTTTGGGGTTTGGGGGGGGGGGGGGTGGTGTGGGAGGGTGGGTTGTGTGTGTGTTTTGGGGGTGGGGTGGTTTTGGTTTGGTGGTTGGGTGGTTTGTGTTATATTTGGTGGGGGTTGGGGTTATGGAGGGTTGGGTTTGGGGGGGTGGTGTTGTGTGGTTGGGTTTGTGGTGGGGTGGGGGGGGGTGGGGTGTGTTTGGGTTTGGTGGGGTTGGGGTGTGGTGGGTTGGGTGTTGGGGTTTGGGTGGTGGTGGGGGGGGGTTTGGGGGGGGGTGTGGTGTTGTGTGTTGTTGTTGTTGTGGGTATGTGTTTGGGTTGGGGTTGTGGGGGTTGGGGGGGTGGGTGTGTGGTGGTGTGGGGGGGTGTGTGGGGTGTGGGTGGTGTGGTTGTTTTGGATGGTTGTGGGGGGGGGGTTGGGGGTGGGGGGGGGTGGGTGGGGTTTTGGGTGGGTGGGGGGTGGGTTGTTTGGGTGTGTTTTGGTGTGGTTTGTGGGGTGGGGGTGGGGGGTGGGGTGGGGGGGGTGGGGGGGTGGTGGGGTGGGGGGGGTGGGGGGGGGTGTTGTTGGGGGTGTGTTTGGGGTATTTTTGTTTGTGTTGTTATGTTGGTATGTTTTTTTGGGGTGGGGGGTGGTGGGGTGGGTTTGTTTTGTGGGTGGGTGTGGGGGGGTTTGTTTGGTTGTGTGTGGTTGGGGGGGGGGGTGGTGTGGGTGGTTGTTTGTGTGTGTAGGTGTTTGTTATATTGGTTTGTTGGTTTGTGGTGGGTGGGGGGTGGTTTGGGTGGTTGTTGGGGGTTGTGTTTTTGGTTATTGGGTATTGTGGGGGGTGATGGGAGAGTTTGGGGTTGGTTGGATTTTTTGTTGGTTTGGATGAAGGGGTATGTTGTGTTGTGTTGGTGTTGGGGGGTGGGGGGGGGGGGGGGGTTGTGTTTGGTGGGTAGGGGTGGTTGGGGGGGTTTTGTGTGAGGGGTGTGTGGGGGGGGGGTGTGGGGGGGGGGGGTGGGATGGGGTTTGGGGGTTGGGGGTGTGTGGGTTGGGGGGGGGTTGGGGGGTTTGGGGGGGGGTTGGGGTTTGGGGGGGGGTTGGGGTGTTTGGGGGTAGGGGGGTGGGTTTGGGGGGTTGGGGGGTTGGGGGTTGGGGGGTTGGGGGTTGGGGGTTGGGGGTTGGGGGGTTGGGGGGGGGGTTGGGTGTTGGGTGTGGGGGTTGGGGGGTTGGGGGGTTGGGGGGGGGTTTGTGGGTGGGGGTTGGGGTGGGGTTTGGGGTTTGTGGGGGTTGGTGGGTTGGTGTGGGTTGGGGGTTGGGGGGGTGGTGGGTTTGGGGGTTGGGTTGTTGTGGGGTTGGGGGGGGTTGGGGGTGTGTGTGGTGTGTGTGGGTTTGGGTTGTTTTTGGGTTTTGTTTGTTGGTTGTGTTGTGGGTGGTTGTGGGGTTGGGTGTGTGTGGTTGGGTTGTTGGGGTTGTGGGGGTGTTTTTGGGGTGGTTGTTTGTGGTGGGGTGGGTGTGTGTGTTTGGTGGGGGGGGGGGGGTTGTGGGTGGGTGTGGTGGGTGGGGTGGGTGGGGGGGGGTGTGGTGGTGTGTGGGTTGTTGTGGGGTGGGGGGGGTGGGTGTTTGGGTTGGTTGTTTGTGTGGTGGGGTTTGGTGGTGGGGTGTTGGTGGGGGTTTGGTGGGGTGGTTTGGTGGGTGGGGTTGTGGGTGGGTTTGGTGTGGGGGTTTGGTGTTGGGTTTGGTGGAGGTGTTGTGTGGGGTTGTGTGGGTTTGGTGGTGGGGTTTGGTGGGTGGTGTTTGGTGGTGGGGTTTGGGTGGGTTGGGGTTGGTGGTGGTTTTGGGTGGTTGGTGTGGGGTTTGGTGTGGGGTTGGTGGTGGGTTTGGTGGGTGGGGTTGGTGGTTTGTTGGGTGGGTTTGGTGGTGGGGGGGGGTGGGGGGTGGGGGGGGGGGGGGGGGGTGGTGGGGGGGGGTGGTGGGGTGGGGGTGGGGGGGTGGGGGTGTTTTGGGGGGTGTTGGGGTGGGGGGTGGGGGGGTGGTGGGGGTGTGGGGGTGGGGGTGTGTGTGGGGGGTGTGGGTTGGGTGGGGGGGGGGGTGTGGGGGGGGGTTGGGGTGTGTGTGGGGGGGTGTGGTTGGTGGTTGGGTTGTTTTTTGGGGTTTTTTTTTGGGGGGGGGGGTTGGTGGGTGGGGGTGGGGTGGTTGTGTGGGTTGGGGGGGGGTTTTGGGTTGTTTGGTTGTGGGGGTGGGTGGGGTGGTTGTGGGGGGGTTGGGTGGGGGTGTGTGGGGGGGGGGTTTGGTGGGTGTGGTGGGGTGTGGGGGTGGGGGGTTGTTTTGGGGGGGGGGGGTTTGGTGGGGGGGGTTTGGGGGGGGGTTTGGGTGGTGTTTGGGGGGGGTGGTTGGTGGTGTGGGGGGGGGGGGGGGGGGGTGTTTGGGGGTGGGGGGGTTGGGGGGTGGGGTTGGGGTTGGTGGGGGGGGGGGGGGTGGTGGTGGGGGGGGTGGGGGGGTTGGGGGGGGGGTTGTGGGTGGGGGGTGGTTGTGGTGGGGGTGTGGTGGGTGGGTGTGGGGGGTGGGGGTTTGGGTTTGTGTGGGTTGGGTTTTTGGGTGTGTGTGTGGGGTGTGGTTTTGTGTTGGGTGGGGGGGGGGGGGGGGGTTTGTTTTTGTTGGGGGTGGGGTTTGGGTGTTGGGGTGTGTGTGGTGTGTTTGGTTTGGGGTGTTTGTTTGGGGTGGGGGGGGGGGGGGGGGGGTGGTTTGGTGGGGGGGTGGGTTTTTGGGGGGGTTGGGTGGGTTGTTGGGTTGTGGTGGGGTGGGGGGGGGGGGGGGGGGTGGGGGTGGTGGTGGGGTGTGGGGTGGGGGGGGGGGGGGGTGGGGGGTGGGGGTGGGGGGGGTGGGGGTGTGGGGGGGTTTTGGGTGGGTGGTGTGGTGTGTTGTGGTGGGGGTGGGGGGTTGGGGGGTTGGGGGGGGTGGGGGGGGTGTTTGGGGGTGGGTGTTGGGGGGGTGTTGTTGTGGGGGGGGTGTGGGGGTGGGGGGGTTGGGGGTTGGGGGGTTGGGTGTGTTTTGGTTGGGTGGGGGGGGGGGGGTTGGGGGTTGGGGGGGGTTTGTTGGGGTGTGGTGTGGGTGTGTTTGGTGGGTGGGGGGGGGGTGGGGGTGGGTTGTGGTTGGGTTGGGTTGGGTTTTTGTTAGTTGTGTAGGGTTGTGTTGGATGGGGGTTTAGGGATGGTGGTGGGTTTGGGTTTTGGGTGATAGTGTGGGGTGTGGGGTGTGGTTTGGGGGGGGGGGTGGGGGTGGGGGTGGGGTGTTGGGTGGTGGGTGTGGGGTTGGGGTGGGGGGGGGGGGGGTGGTGGTTGGTGTTGGTGGTTGTGGGGGGGGTGTTGGTGGGTGGGTGGGGGTTGGTGGGGGGGGGGTGTGGGGGGTGGGTGGTGGTTGTTGTTGGGTTTGGGGGTGGTGTGTGGGGGTTGGGGTGGTTTTTGTTGTGTGGGGGGTGTGGGTGGTGGGGGGGGTGGTTTGGTGTGTGTGGGTGGTGGTTTGGGGGGGGGGGGGGTTGTGGGGGGGTGGGTGGGGTGTGGGTTGGGGTGGGGGGTGTGTGTTTGGGGGGGGGGTGGGGGTGGGGGGGGGGGTGTGTGTGGTGGTGGTGTGTGGGGGGGGGGTGGGGGGGGGTTTGGTGGGGGGTGGTGTGGGTTTGTGTTGGGGGGGGGGGGGGGGGGTGGTTTTGTGGGTGGTTGTGTTTTTTTTTGGTGGGTGGTGTGGGGGGGTGGTGGGGTGTTGGGTTTGGGGTGTGTGGGGTGTGGGGGTGGTGTGGGGGGGTGTTGGTGGTGGTGGTGTGTTGTGGTTTGGGGGGGGGTGGGGGGGTTGGGTGTGGGGGGTTGGGGGGGGTGGGGGGGGGGGTTGTGGTTGTTGGGTGTGTTGGGGTGGGGGGGGTGTGGGTGGGGGTTGGGTTGGGTGGGGGTTGTTGGGTGGGGTGGGGGGGGGGTGTGTGTGGTGTTTGGGTTTGTTGATTTGTTGTTTGGGGTGTGGGTGGTTTGGGGTGTTGTGTGGTGTGGGTGGTGGTTGGGGGGGGGGGGGGGGGGTTTGTGGGGGGGGTTGGGTTGTTTGTTGGGGTTGGGGGTGGTGTGGTTTGGGGGGGGGGGTGGGGGGTGGGGGGGGTTGGGGTTGTGGGGGGTGGTGTTTTGGTGGGTGTGTTGGTAGGGGTTGAGGGGTGTGGGTGTTGGTTGGGGGGGTGGTGTTTGGGTGGTGGGGTGGTGGGGGGTGGGGGGGTTGTGTGGTGGGGGAGGTGGTGGTGGGGGGGTGGTGGGTGGTGGGGGTTGTGTGGGTGTGGGTGGGGGGGTGTGTGGGGGGTTGGTGGGGGGGTGTTTTTGTGGGTGGGGGGGGGGGGGGGGGGGGGGGGGTGGGGGTTGTTTGGGGTGGGTTGTGTGTGGGGGTTTGTGGGGGGGGTGGTGGGGGGGGGGGGGGGGGGTGGGGGGTGGGGGTTGGGTGTGGGGGTGGTTGGGTGGTTTTTGTGGGTGGGGTGGTGGGGGGGGTGGGGTGGGGGGGTGTGGGGGGTGGTTTGTGTTGTTTTTTGTTTGTTTGGGGGGGGGGGGGGGGGGGGGGGTGGGGGGGGGGGGGGTGGTTTGTTGGGGGGGTGTGTGTGTGTGTGGGAGGGGGGTGTGGGGGGGGGTTGGTGGGGGGTGGGGGGGGGGGGGGTGGGGGGGTGGGTGTTGGGGGTTGTGTGTGTGTTGGTGGGGGGGTTGGGGGGGGGTGGGGGGTGTGTTTGGGGTGGGGGGTGTGGGGGTGGGGGTGGGGGTGGTGTTTGATGGGTGGGGGGGGGGGTGGGGGGGGGGGGGGGGGGTTGGTGTTTGTTTGGGGGTGGGGGTGTGGGTTTTTGTTTTTGGTGGGTGGGGTTTTTTGTGTGGGGTGTGTTGGTGGTTTTGGGTTTGGGGTTTTTTTGTGTTGTGGGGGGTGGGTTTGGTGGGGGGGGTGGGTTTGTGGGGGGGGTGTTTGGGTGGGGGGGTTGGTGGGTGTGGGGGGTTGTTTTGGGGGGGTGGTTGGTTTTGTGGGTGTTGGGGTTTGGGTTTGGGTAGTGGGGTTGGTGGGGGGGGTGGGGTGGGGGGGGGTGGGTGGGGGTTGGTGGTGGTTGTTTTTGTGTTTGGGGTGTGGTGTTGTGTTTGGTGGGTGTGGTTTGTTTTTGTGGGGGTTGTGGGGTGGGGTTGTGGTTGGGGGTTGGTGGGGGGGGTGGGGGGGTTGGGGGGGTGGTGGGGGGTATTGGGTTTGGGGGGGTTTTTGTGGTTGGGGTGGGTTGGGTGGGGTGGGTGGTGTGGGTGGGGGGGTGGGGGGGGGGGGTGTGGTGGTTGGTTGTTGGTTGTTGGGGGTGGGGGGGGTGTTTTGTTGTGTTGGTGGTGTGGTTGGGTTGTTGTTTGGGTGGAGGTTGTTGTTGGTTTTTGTTGTGGTAGGGGTTTGTTTTAGTGGGGTTGGGTTGGTTTTGTGGTTGGGGTTGGTTGTGTTGTTGGTGGTGTTTGGTTGTGTGGTGGTGTTGTTTGGGTGGAGTTGTTTTGGGTTTGTTGTGGATTGGTGGTGTTGTGGATGGTGTTTATGAGGTTGGGTGTGTATGATGAGGATTTGTGAGGTTTTTGTTGTTGGGGGTGTTGTTGGGAAGGGGGAGTTATTTGTAGGGGGGAGGTTGAATTATTGTAGGGGGTGTGTTTGATGATGATGGTGGTTGTATGGTGTGGGTTGGTTAGGTGTTAGTTTGGTTGGGGTGTTGTTGTTGTTGGGGGTGTTTGTGGTGTTGTGGTTGTTGGGGGGGGGGGGGGGGGTGGGTTTGGGGTGGGGGGTGGTGGTGGTGGGTGTTGAGGTGGGGGTGGTGGGGGTTGAGTGTGGGGGGGGGGTGGGGGGTGGGTGGGTTGGGTTGGTGTGGGGGGGGGTTGTTTGGTGTGGTTGGGTGGTTGGGGGGTAGTGGTGGGTGGGTGTGTGTTGTAGGTTGGTTGGTTGGTGTGGGGTTTTTTTGTGGTTGGTGGGGGGTGGTGTGGGGAGGGTTGGGATGTGGGGATGGGGGGTATATGGTTTTTGTGGGGGGTTTTGGTATTGGGGTTGAGAGAGGAAGAGAGTGGGGAGAAGAGAGGGGAGAGAGAGAGGGAGAGATAGAGGAGTGAGAGGGGTGTGAGTGAGTGAGATGTGTGGAGAGTGTGGGATGAGTAGAGTGAGTGAGAGAGGAGAGAGAGGGAGTGTTAGTGGGGGTGTGAGAGGGTGAGATGGAGTGGATGGGGGTGTGAGAGTGGAAGAGATTTGGTGTGAGAGGGAGAGAGAAAGTGTGAGAGGGGTAGAAAAGATGAGGGGGAGAGGTGAGGTGAGATAGTGATGGGTGTGAGTGTGGAGTGAGAGGGGGGTAGTGAGAGTGGAGAAGAGGGATGAGTGTGGTGTGTGAGGTGATAGTGTGAGTGTGAGGAGTGTAGGGAGCTAGCAGTGCAGAAGCATTCAGCAGACACTCGGCTTTCAACCGCTGGCTGTCTGGCTGGTGCCCTCGAAGTGGTGTGTTCATGTTGGACAATTGGAGTGCCTTTTGGGGAAAGCCCGGTCTCATCCGCCTCCAGTTGGCGGGTACATCCCTTTGGCTAGTTTGGCCCTGGCTCTTAAAACTGTTCTGCTCGGCTCATGACGATGCAGAACTGAGGCCCGGGTGCAGAGCTGCTCTGCCACAACCTGAGCCCCCATCTGTTCAGTTACTAGCCTCAGAGGCTAGTCAGATTGAAACTGTGTGTGCATGTGTGTGTGTGCCTGTGTGTGCTCAGTTACTAGCCTCAGAACCTAGTCAGATTGAAACTGTGTGTGTTCCCCGCTTGAAGTCTAAAGCACTATATGCGAGGAAATCTGACCTAGGGTGTCAGACACAGTAACTTAATAAAAGTTCAGACAGACAGAAATAGTTCTAGCGGTAGGGTTGTTAAATGTGGTTTAATGAACGTCAGATCAATCTCGTCTAAATCGCTTCTCATAAACGAACTTATTATAGACAAGGGCTTGGATCTGTTTGCGCTCTCGGAGACTTGGCTCCAACAGGACGAGTACGTTAGATTGAATGAGTGCACTCCTCCGACGCATGTTAACTACCAGAAAGCCAGAGCTACAGGTCGCGGCGGTGGTGTTGCGATTATATCACACACCAACTTGGTTCTTAGTCCCAAAACCAACAACGCTTTTCACTCGTTTGAAAACTTAACACTTTCAATCACCTGTCCTGGGTGGAGAAAACAAAAAGCAGTACTATTTATAGTTTTATACCGACCTCCTGGTCCTTACAGCGAGTTCCTAACAGAATTCTCTGACTTCATTTCAAACCTAGTTTTGGAATGGGAAAACATAGTTATAGCTGGAGACTTCAATATACATGTGGACGACAGCACTGACAGCTTAAACAAAGCTTTCAGCGCCGTACTAGATGGTGTTGGTTTTACTCAGAATGTCGAGGAACCTACTCACATTCATAACCACACCTTGGACCTTGTCCTGACCTACGGCTGTGATGTCTCCAATGTTGACATCCAGCGTCAAAGCTCGTTGCTGTCTGACCATTTCTTGATCACGTTTGATCTCGCTTTGGAGGACTTTCCTGTCCCGCAAGATAAAACCATAATGAAAAGAACCTTAAATGATAAATCTATCACAAGGTTCAAAGAACTAATACAGCCTATGTTGAATACTGCTGCAGGTGAACCTGTTCACAGCAGCTGCAGTCCCTCAGTCATTGACCAAACGGTGGGCAACACTATGGAGTCTTTAAAATCTGCATTAAATGCAGCAGCTCCTTTAAAACAGAAAACCATTAGGATTAGATCATCGTCGCCCTGGTACGTGGTTCAACTCCACACTTTAAAACAGGACGTCAGAAAAATGGAGAGGCTATATCGCCACTCCCACTCGGTTGAAGCGGCATACGTGACTTCCCACTTAGACTCTTCAGTGGGCCTTAATAAATTCATGGCTGTGAGCCAAGCAGAGGTGATCTCTGTGGTCACATCCTCAAAAGCCTCAACTTGCATGTTAGACGCAGTCCCGACATGGCTCTTCAAAGACATACTTCCTTTGATAATTGAGCCTATCGTAAATATAATAAACGCATCCATACAATGTGGCTATGTCCCACAAGCTTTTAAAACCGCGGTAATCAAACCCCTTCTGAAGAAAACAAACCTGGACCCAGAAATACTTACAAACTACAGACCGATCTCAAACCTCACTTTTATATCTAAAATCCTGGAAAAACTTATAGCTGAGCAGCTCCGCTGCCACCTGCAGGAAAATGATATGTTTGAAGTCTTTCAATCAGGATTCAGAGCTCATCATAGCACTGAAACGGCACTAGTCAAAGTCACAAATGACTTACTACTAGCTGCCGATAATGGACAAGTGTCAGTGCTGGTCCTACTGGACCTTAGTGCTGCATTTGACACAATAGACCACAGCATTCTACTGCAGAGGCTAGAATGTGATATAGGTCTTAGAGGAACAGCCCTTGGCTGGTTTAAATCCTATTTATCAGATCGATATCACTTCGTCAATGTGAATCAGGACTCGTCGCCTTATTCTGGAGTGGAATTCGGTGTGCCGCAGGGTTCGGTACTCGGACCGATTCTTTTTACTCTCTACATGCTGCCACTGGGAAACATTATTAAAAAGCATGGAATTAATTTCCACTGCTATGCAGATGACACACAGCTTTATCTGTCGATGAAGCCTAATCAGACAGATCAGCTAGAAAAGCTCAGTGCCTGCATAAAGGACCTTAAAATGTGGATGACTCTTAACTTCCTACTTCTCAACCCGGAGAAGACAGAAGTGATCCTACTCGGTCCGAAGCGCCTGCGTGACTCCCTCACTAACCAGATGGTTACTCTCGATAATGTCAGTATAATACCCAGTAACACTGTGAGGAATCTTGGAGTCATTTTTGACCAAGAACTCTCCTTCAAGGCTTAAATAAGCCAAGCAACTAAAACGGCGTACTTCCACTTACGGAACATCGCTAAAATTAGGAATTTCCTTCCTAAAAGTGACACGGAAAAACTCATTCACGCGTTTGTCACCTCAAGGCTCGACTACTGTAACGCTTTACTGGCAGCGTGCCCTAAAGCCTCTTTGAAGAGCTTCCAGCTCGTTCAGAATACAGCAGCTAGGATCTTAACAGGTACCAAAAGGAGGGAGCACATAACTCCGGTGTTAAAATCACTCCACTGGCTCCCTGTGGATTACAGAATAAAGTTTAAAATCCTACTCTTAACATATAAAGCCATAAATGGCTTGGCTCCTTCTTATCTCCAAGACACGTTAGTGTCGTATCAACCAGGTCGAGCGTTGCGCTCACAAAACGCCAGACGTCTGGTGGTCCCTAAGGTCTCAAAGGTCACTGTTGGTGGCAGAGCATTTAGCTACCAAGCTCCTTTACTGTGGAATCAGCTTCCCATTTATGTTAAGGAAGCAGATACGGTCTCCACATTCAAGGCCAGGCTTAAAGCACTTTACTTTAATTTAGCATATAATTAGGTAATATATAATATGTAGTGTATATATTATATATATATGCTGTATTATGTTATATATTATGTTATATATTATTCAATAATGTATTGTGTTATGTTGTATATTATGTTATATATTATGCTGTATGTTATTCTTTATTCAAGGCTAGGTTTAAAACAGTCCTCTTTAGTTTAGCATATGGCTAGGAAGGTAAGACTCAGGGAAGGCTAAACTCCTCAGAGTGTCAGTCAAGCTGCATAGGGAGCCCCCTGCTGGAGAAGTATGGTAACTTGAGCACTATCCTCTCCTCCTTCCTACTTTATCTGTTTAGCATTTTTAGGATTCTGACTGTAGTTTGTTCATTGCTATTCACCCGTTGTCCCATTGTCTGTTTCATGGTACGATGACGGGATCTCTGAGCCTGGCCTCTTCCATCTACACCTGCGGACTGCCCCGCCCGACCCGCCTGGGAGTGCTTCAGTCCTGCACCTGTCCACGTTCAGCGGCCACTGGTCCACGTTCTGTAGCTAGCTTAGGTCCTGGATCATTAGTCTGTCCGTCCGGAGGAGCGGATCCCTTTCTCATATGGGTCTCCCTCCCTGTGGGTTTCCCTAGTTCTCCTCCAAGGTTTCTCACTTTTTCCCACTGGGTTTTTTAAGAGTTGTTCCTTGTCGATGCAGGAGGGTCTTGTTGGACAGTTAGTGTCCAACAGAAAGGATTGGTGATGATCAGGACACTTTAGCATTCTACAACATGTATGGACATTTTCTTCTGTGTGTGCTTTATATTCTTCATGTGTTTTAACTGTTGATTCTCTGACCTGTGTTGGTGATTTCAATGGTTTTGTTAAGTCCTCTGAGATGACTTCTGTTGTGACCTAGGGCTATACAAGAATAAATTGTATTGTATTGTATTGTATTGTATAGGTTCTGTGTGGCAGCGACAACTGGGTTTGGGCACGGTTAAAGGAGGTGGGCCTGTGCACGGTTGGTTGTAAAGCTGAGATGAGGGGGGGTCGGTGTGGGTGGAGGAGAATGTGTGGGGGGGGGGGGGAGTCGGTGAGGTCCCAACTCCCGATAACGATATTGTCACGATATCTTCAAAATCAATCATTTTTACACAGAACTATCTGCAGTGTTTTCTTCCCCGGACATGTATAGAGACAGAACAGATAAAAGTGCTTCACAAATCTTTGCAAAACATGCACAAACATATAATAACATTAATAATCAAATTCAAGGAACACGAGAAGAACATCCAAAAAGCTTTGTAAATTTCAGTAAATATTAAACTCAATATTTACTGAAATGTATCGACTTGCTCTAGTTTTTACTATAGTCACTTTTTGTCTGTTGCACATAACATCCCTCTGGCCCCTCACGGCTTCACATCCAGCGTCCAATTAGAAAGAAGAATGAGTCCTACATCTGAGTCCCATTGAGAAATCGCACGTGAGGCTTCTGCGGTCGTTAAAACACACTTTAGAATTCTTCGCACAGTCCAAAAGAAGCATGTGTGTGTTATATATTATGGGGAATTGCATTTAACTCCAGCCTAATTCAAATGATTAACCACTAAAATGAAACAAAGCCTCTCTCCTCAGGTGAAGGCCGTGACGATTTAGCGCCTCGTGATTTAGCGAGAGCAGAAGGAAAACTAAATAAATTATACCTCTGCAGGGCTCACATTGAAATAACATTAAACACATAAATCACATAAATACATATGAAACAGAAATATAATGAGAAATAGTCCTCGCCACACATTAAATTATCTCATTTCTGGCAAACAAACCCGACCCCACCTGTGCACTCTGTCTGGGTTATTATCTAAACGCCACAAATAGCGAAACAGCTAAATGAATTGTATGCAAACCGGGTTGAAATCAATTCCTCACTGAAATGAAATCCATTCCTCGCTGCCACACGATCTGATCTATCGGCGTCACTGCGGCCGGCGCTTATTAACCATCGGCGTATGTAATCACGCCACGCTTTATCGCAGTTCATCGTGTCAAGTGATGCATCAGGGAACGCCGCGGACCAGGAGAGAATGGGCTAAATCACTTAGACTAAATGCGGTGGATAGGTTTTCGCCATCAACACGTTCCCGATCTATAGGGTCTGGGAAACGCCGCGGCGGCTCTTATCTGGGTGTGTGTTTCTTGTAACCGCTTCTTGTTATTTGATTTCTACCAGATCGACCAGGACGCACACAGGAAGTACACACTGTCGTCCGAGGCAGAGCTGCTCCTGATCCGAGCCCTGACCCTGGGAAAGGTCCTCAGTAAGTTCTACCATTACCCACAGTGTCTGTGAACCTGTGTCTGTGAACATGTGTCTGTGAGCATGTGTCTGTGAACATGTGTCTGTGAGCATGTGTCTGTGAACATGTGTCTGTGAGCATGTGTCTGTGATTATGTGTCTGTGAACATGTGTCTGTGAGCATGTGTCTGTGAGCATGTGTCTGTGAACATGTGTCTGTGAGCATGTGTCTGTGAGCATGTGTCTGTGAACATGTGTCTGTGAGCATGTGTCTGTGAGCATGTGTCTGTGAGCATGTGTCTGTGAGCATGTGTCTGTGAGCATGTGTCTGTGAGCATGTGTCTGTGAGCATGTGTCTGTGAGCATGTGTCTGTGAGCATGTGTCTGTGAACATGTGTCTGTGAGCATGTGTCTGTGAGCATGTGTCTGTGAGCATGTGTCTGTGAGCATGTGTCTGTGATTATGTGTCTGTGAGCATGTGTCTGTGAGCATGTGTCTGTGATTATGTGTCTGTGAACATATGTCTGTGAGCATGTGTCTGTGAGCATGTGTCTGTGAACATGTGTCTGTGAGCATGTGTCTGTGAGCATGTGTCTGTGAGCATGTGTCTGTGAGCATGTGTCTGTGAGCATGTGTCTGTGAACATGTGTCTGTGAGCATGTGTCTGTGAGCATGTGTCTGTGAACATGTGTCTGTGAGCATGTGTCTGTGAGCATGTGTCTGTGAGCATGTGTCTGTGAACATGTGTCTGTGAACATGTGTCTGTGAACATGTGTCTGTGAGCATGTGTCTGTGAGCATGTGTCTGTGAACATGTGTCTGTGAACATGTGTCTGTGAGCATGTGTCTGTGAGCATGTGTCTGTGAACATGTGTCTGTGAACATGTGTCTGTGAGCATGTGTCTGTGAACATGTGTCTGTGAGCATGTGTCTGTGAGCATGTGTCTGTGAGCATGTGTCTGTGAACATGTGTCTGTGAACATGTGTCTGTGAGCATGTGTCTGTGAGCATGTGTCTGTGAGCATGTGTCTGTGATTATGTTCTGTGAACATGCGTCTGTGAGCATGTGTCTGTGAGCATGTGTCTGTGAGCATGTGTCTGTGATTATGTTCTGTGAACATGCGTCTGTGAACATGTCCTGCATGTGTCTGTGAACATGTCCTGTCTGACTGTAGACCCAGGACTGAGGCTGTAGACCAAGGACTGAGGCTGTAGACCCAGGACTAAGGCTGTGGACCGAGGACTGAGGCTGTGGACCCAGGACTGAGGCTGTAGACCCAGGACTGAGGCCGTAGACCCAGGACTGAGGCCGTAGACCCAGGACTGAGGCCGTAGACCCAGGACTGAGGCCGTAGACCAAGGACTGAGGCCGTAGACCCAGGACTGAGGCCGTAGACCCAGGACTGAGGCTGTAGACCCAGGACTGAGGCCGTAGACCCAGGACTGAGGCCGTAGACCCAGGACTGAGGCCGTAGACCCAGGACTGAGGCCGTAGACCCAGGACTGAGGCCGTAGACCCAGGACTGAGGCCGTAGACCCAGGACTGAGGCCGTAGACCCAGGACTGAGGCTGTAGACCCAGGACTCGATCGAGAGGTTAAAGAGTCTGAGGCATTACATACTTTCTATTTTAAAATTCTTAGACCATTGAGCTCTGGGATCTGACATGTACAGTTCATGCGTGGCAGCCAAGCAATTACTAAAACTGGAGGCTTTTTGTCTGAAGAATAAGCAGCTTTAGCGACAGAGAGGATTAAGAATCTCACAAAAACTCCATTTGTCATACATGTTGCAGGGACACGCTACTGGGGGATGTAAACTTTTAATCAGGGGAGTTTGAGAAGATGTCATTATAATTTAAAATAATAAACGTTTATTTGATAATAAATGGCTTCACACAAACAAAATGTGTGGGAAAAGTGACGTCTGTTGTCGCTCATAAGTAAGATACGATTTTATTGCTCTCACGCTGGAGAAACGTACAGTAAATAATAATAATAATACAGTTCATAACTTCAGTAATAATCTCTTCGTTCTGATTCATTCTGATTCTGAAAGTGTTTGTGTGGCGTGTGCAGGACCGGAGGCGTTCGGCGAGGAGGTGCGGCAGGCGGCGTCCAGCGGTTTTGTGGGTTGTTTGTCTTCGGTGCAGTTCAATCACGTGGCGCCGCTGAAGGCCTCTCTGACCAGCAGGGGGAGCTCTCTGGTGTCAGTGCGAGGGCCGCTGGTGCAGTCCAACTGTGGAGTGATGGAGGATTCAGCGTCTCACTCCTCCACAGGTGAAGCTCATGTTTTTATTCTCATTTAACTCTGTTTAGAAACATTAAATACAGTTTTAACTTTGGCCTGTGAAGTTATATCAGCCACACTACAACCCTACGCTCTGAGAAGGGGAAAGGAACGCAACGGAAACATCCAGGGTAAAATGGTAAATCTGTTTTTAGGGCAGGAAAAGGTAAAGCAGAAAATGTATTTGACAAAACTTGGCGTCAAAAGGAAACTAAAGTTTTCAATCTGTTAAATCAAAGTTCTCACATAAAGTTTCTAAAGTTCTGTACGGTCTGCTCCAAAGCGCTGCTGATATTTGCACTGAGGTCATCAGCTGTGTTGTTTTGGTTTTATTCTGGATATATTTCCTTCTTACAGGCGCCTTTCTGCAGCAGAATACAGAGAGAGGATGATAAAGTAGTTCAGTGTAGACACATTAAAGTCTCTCCCATCTCAGCCCAAAGCCGCTCTGCGCTTTGGTTCAAAGCCTGGACTCCACCTGGACTCCACCTGGACTCCACCTGGACTTCACCTGGACTCCACCTGGACTCCACCTGGACTCCACCTGGACTCCACCTGGACTCACCCTGGACTTCACCTGGACTTCACCTGGACTCCACCTGGACTCCACCTGGACTCCACCTGGACTCCACCTGGACTCACCCTGGACTCACCCTGGACTTCACCTGGACTTCACCTGGACTTCACCTGGACTCCACCTGGACTCCACCTGGACTCCACCTGGACTCCACCTGGACTCACCCTGGACTCACCCTGGACTTCACCTGGACTTCACCTGGACTTCACCTGGACTTCACCTGGACTTCACCTGGACTTCACCTGGACTCCACCTGGACTTCACCTGGACTCCACCTGGACTTCACCTGGACTCCACCTGGACTCCACCTGGACTTCACCTGGACTCCACCTGGACTTCATCTGGACTTCACCTGGACTCCACCTGGACTTCATCTGGACTTCACCTGGACTCCACCTGGACTTCACCTGGACTCCACCTGGACTTCACCTGGACTCCACCTGGACTCCACCTGGACTTCACCTGGACTCCACCTGGACTTCATCTGGACTTCACCTGGACTCCACCTGGACTTCATCTGGACTTCACCTGGACTCCACCTGGACTTCACCTGGACTCCACCTGGACTTCACCTGGACTCACCCTGGACTCACCCTGGACTCACCCTGGACTCCACCTGGACTCCACCTGGACTCCACCTGGACCCACCTGGACTCACCCTGGACTCACCCTGGACTTCACCTGGACTTCACCTGGACTTCACCTGGACTCCACCTGGACTCCACCTGGACTCCACCTGGACTCCACCTGGACTCACCCTGGACTCACCCTGGACTTCACCTGGACTTCACCTGGACTTCATCTGGACTTCACCTGGACTCCACCTGGACTCCACCTGGACTTCACCTGGACTCACCCTGGACTCACCCTGGACTCACCCTGGACTCCACCTGGACTCTACCTGGACTCCACCTGGACTCCACCTGGACTCACCCTGGACTCCACCTGGACTCCACCTGGACTCCACCTGGACCCCACGGCACTTAGCCCCAGTCTCAAAAAGAGAATCTCTAAGAACACACTTTATATTTGAATTCTAACTAATCCCGTTTCTGTCGAGAGCAAAGTGTGGAGTATTAATAAAAAACAATAATAAACTTTGGTCTTTTATCACTGAGATCTGCAGCAAAGACTGTTCCACTGAAAGCACGAGCTTTGGAAGAAATGTGAGGTTGTTCTCAGTACGTTGTATGTTCGTGTCTTTTGTGCGTCTGCAGCAGACCTGAGCCAACCGCTGGCTCGGGGGCCACATACGGCCCATATCACATATATCTGTAGCCCACAGATCATTCCTAACAAATATTCACCTGTGAGTCAGAACAGACTCTTCTTAACCTTTGGCTCAATAAAACCATTGTCATAATGTGAATGGTTGAAATAAAACTATAGCCACAGAAACTAACAATGACCTGGATGTTTTGACTCCAGGATTCTTCTTCTCTTCTTTAGATATTTGTGTTTATCCAATGGATGGTTTTATAACTGAAGACGCTTTCACAGAACATACCAAATACGTTAAACTGATCTGGTCCACAATAAGACAATATCTCAGAGTGTCGAGGAAATAATTAGTGATAGACTTGTGCGTCAGTCCATCAATCAAAGTCTCTCCCATCTCAGCCCAAAGCCGCTCTGCGCTTTGGTTCAAAGCCTGGACTCCACCTGGACTCCACCTGGACTCCACCTGGACTTCACCTGGACTCCACCTGGACTCCACCTGGACTCCACCTGGACTCACCCTGGACTTCACCTGGACTTCACCTGGACTCCACCTGGACTCCACCTGGACTCCACCTGGACTCCACCTGGACTCACCCTGGACTCACCCTGGACTTCACCTGGACTTCACCTGGACTTCACCTGGACTCCACCTGGACTCCACCTGGACTCCACCTGGACTCCACCTGGACTCACCCTGGACTCACCTGGACTACCCTGGACTTCACCTGGACTTCACCTGGACTTCACCTGGACTTCACCTGGACTTCACCTGGACTTCACCTGGACTCCACCTGGACTTCACCTGGACTCCACCTGGACTTCACCTGGACTCCACCTGGACTCCACCTGGACTTCACCTGGACTCCACCTGGACTTCATCTGGACTTCACCTGGACTCCACCTGGACTTCATCTGGACTTCACCTGGACTCCACCTGGACTTCACCTGGACTCCACCTGGACTTCACCTGGACTCACCCTGGACTCACCCTGGACTCACCCTGGACTCCACCTGGACTCCACCTGGACTCCACCTGGACTCCACCTGGACTCACCCTGGACTCACCCTGGACTTCACCTGGACTTCACCTGGACTTCACCTGGACTCCACCTGGACTCCACCTGGACTCCACCTGGACTCCACCTGGACTCACCCTGGACTCACCCTGGACTTCACCTGGACTTCACCTGGACTTCATCTGGACTTCACCTGGACTCCACCTGGACTCCACCTGGACTTCACCTGGACTCACCCTGGACTCACCCTGGACTCACCCTGGACTCCACCTGGACTCTACCTGGACTCCACCTGGACTCCACCTGGACTCACCCTGGACTCCACCTGGACTCCACCTGGACTCCACCTGGACCCCACGGCACTTAGCCCCAGTCTCAAAAAGAGAATCTCTAAGAACACACTTTATATTTGAATTCTAACTAATCCCGTTTCTGTCGAGAGCAAAGTGTGGAGTATTAATAAAAAACAATAATAAACTTTGGTCTTTTATCACTGAGATCTGCAGCAAAGACTGTTCCACTGAAAGCACGAGCTTTGGAAGAAATGTGAGGTTGTTCTCAGTACGTTGTATGTTCGTGTCTTTTGTGCGTCTGCAGCAGACCTGAGCCAACCGCTGGCTCGGGGGCCACATACGGCCCATATCACATATATCTGTAGCCCACAGATCATTCCTAACAAATATTCACCTGTGAGTCAGAACAGACTCTTCTTAACCTTTGGCTCAATAAAACCATTGTCATAATGTGAATGGTTGAAATAAAACTATAGCCACAGAAACTAACAATGACCTGGATGTTTTGACTCCAGGATTCTTCTTCTCTTCTTTAGATATTTGTGTTTATCCAATGGATGGTTTTATAACTGAAGACGCTTTCACAGAACATACCAAATACGTTAAACTGATCTGGTCCACAATAAGACAATATCTCAGAGTGTCGAGGAAATAATTAGTGATAGACTTGTGCGTCAGTCCATCAATCAAAGTCTCTCCCATCTCAGCCCAAAGCCGCTCTGCGCTTTGGTTCAAAGCCTGGACTCCACCTGGACTCCACCTGGACTTCACCTGGACTCCACCTGGACTCCACCTGGACTCCACCTGGACTCACCCTGGACTTCACCTGGACTTCACCTGGACTCCACCTGGACTCCACCTGGACTCCACCTGGACTCCACCTGGACTCACCCTGGACTCACCCTGGACTTCACCTGGACTTCACCTGGACTTCACCTGGACTCCACCTGGACTCCACCTGGACTCCACCTGGACTCCACCTGGACTCACCCTGGACTCACCCTGGACTTCACCTGGACTTCACCTGGACTTCACCTGGACTTCACCTGGACTTCACCTGGACTTCACCTGGACTCCACCTGGACTTCACCTGGACTCCACCTGGACTTCACCTGGACTCCACCTGGACTCCACCTGGACTTCACCTGGACTCCACCTGGACTTCATCTGGACTTCACCTGGACTCCACCTGGACTTCATCTGGACTTCACCTGGACTCCACCTGGACTTCACCTGGACTCCACCTGGACTTCACCTGGACTCACCCTGGACTCACCCTGGACTCACCCTGGACTCCACCTGGACTCCACCTGGACTCCACCTGGACTCCACCTGGACTCACCCTGGACTCACCCTGGACTTCACCTGGACTTCACCTGGACTTCACCTGGACTCCACCTGGACTCCACCTGGACTCCACCTGGACTCCACCTGGACTCACCCTGGACTCACCCTGGACTTCACCTGGACTTCACCTGGACTTCATCTGGACTTCACCTGGACTCCACCTGGACTCCACCTGGACTTCACCTGGACTCACCCTGGACTCACCCTGGACTCCACCTGGACTCTACCTGGACTCCACCTGGACTCCACCTGGACTCCACCTGGACTCACCCTGGACTCCACCTGGACTCCACCTGGACTCCACCTGGACCCCACGGCACTTAGCCCCAGTCTCAAAAAGAGAATCTCTAAGAACACACTTTATATTTGAATTCTAACTAATCCCGTTTCTGTCGAGAGCAAAGTGTGGAGTATTAATAAAAAACAATAATAAACTTTGGTCTTTTATCACTGAGATCTGCAGCAAAGACTGTTCCACTGAAAGCACGAGCTTTGGAAGAAATGTGAGGTTGTTCTCAGTACGTTGTATGTTCGTGTCTTTTGTGCGTCTGCAGCAGACCTGAGCCAACCGCTGGCTCGGGGGCCACATACGGCCCATATCACATATATCTGTAGCCCACAGATCATTCCTAACAAATATTCACCTGTGAGTCAGAACAGACTCTTCTTAACCTTTGGCTCAATAAAACCATTGTCATAATGTGAATGGTTGAAATAAAACTATAGCCACAGAAACTAACAATGACCTGGATGTTTTGACTCCAGGATTCTTCTTCTCTTCTTTAGATATTTGTGTTTATCCAATGGATGGTTTTATAACTGAAGACGCTTTCACAGAACATACCAAATACGTTAAACTGATCTGGTCCACAATAAGACAATATCTCAGAGTGTCGAGGAAATAATTAGTGATAGACTTGTGCGTCAGTCCATCAATCAACGTTATTGATCTTCTGCTGACAATTTAGAGAAAGAACCTCCGGAGGCAGCGAGGACACGCAGCGAGGACTCTCTCAGAACCCATGATACATTTGTAAGATTACCCAGTGCCAGGTTTAGGTCTCCTTTTGTTTGAATGACTCTCCACATAAATGAAAACAAATGAAGGGTAGAACTATGAAACCTTTAATCTGGGTCTTTATAGTTCTCTGCATCAGTCCTTTGTCTGCTCATCTTTTGCTGCTAATAAAAATGGAAGCAGTAAACCCTCCATGCCCGGTCCGCTCCTTCATAAAAGGCGTTTTACTCTGATTCACTTTATTCAAATCCATACTTCATTACCTCCTCTTCCAAAGGCTTCACTGCAGGTCAGGCTCAGAGGAGCTTTGTGGACCCACATTTATGCTCAGGATAAAACTCCAAATTTATGGCGTGTGATTATGAGCCGCGGGAAGAGCAGAGTGAATACAAACATGCATTTAAAGGAGCTTTACTCGTTTCTGCAGGTTAGAATGTTTAGCTCCGCCCCCAACCCGCTCATTTCGGCCACGCTCTCCTCCCACCAGCCATCTAGTTTTATTTGCGATCTGATACATATGCTAACATTAGCATTAGCACATGATGAAATGGTACAAAAGCAACGCACTGCAACAAAATATATAAGCGCTACTAAACCCCAAATCAACTTATTTTAACTCATAAACTGCATAAATATGTTGATTGTAGTGCTCTCTACATGTCCTGGTCATTTTTTTGACATTTTATTGCAAATTAGATAAAATCTCACTTTTGAGCCAAAAATAGTCTGTGTGGCGCCTCTACCTTTGTGGTGGTACTACATTTGAATTTGGTCCTGGCCTCTCATTGGCTCTGGAGTGATGTGTGACGTCAGTTGGTGTGTGTGTGACGTCAGTTGGTGTGTGTGTGACGTCAGTTGGTGTGTGTGACGTCAGTTGGTGTGTGTGTGTGACGTCAGTTGGTGTGTGTGTGACGTCAGTTGGTGTGTGTGACGTCAGTTGGTGTGTGTGACGTCAGTTGGTGTGTGTGTGACGTCAGTTGGTGTGTGTCTGACGTCAGTTGGTGTGTGTGTGACGTCAGTTGGTGTGTGTGTGACGTCAGTGGGTGTGTGTGACGTCAGTTGGTGTGTGTGTGACGTCAGTTGGTGTGTGTGTGACGTCAGTTGGTGTGTGTGTGACGTCAGTTGGTGTGTGTGTGTGACGTCAGTTGGTGTGTGTGTGTGACGTCAGTTGGTGTGTGTGTGACGTCAGTTGGTGTGTGTGTGTGACGTCAGTTGGTGTGTGTGTGACGTCAGTTGGTGTGTGTGTGACGTCAGTTGGTGTGTGTGTGACGTCAGTGGGTGTGTGTGACGTCTGTTGGTGTGTGTGTGACGTCAGTCTGTCTGCGCTAGTGATATAAACCCATTCATCTCTCACACACTACAGTCTGCTCCCATCAGGGCGTAGGTTCAGGTCCCTCCCATTCAAAACAAAAAGGGCCACATCCAGCTTCCTCCCCGCCTCAATTCGCCTTTTAAACAGCTGATCCGAGACTTGTTTTATATTGTATTTCTGCTCTTTTACTGTATTTATGCTTAGATCGTGTGCTTCTGTGTATTTGTGTACCCCCACTGGTGCTTCGTCTGTAAATGAAGTTCCTCACGGATTAATAAAGTTATTTTGATTTGATTTGACACACGCCCCAGCTGCAGTTTGGATTATTCTGGCTCCATCTAGTGGTTTACAATAAAATGACATATGTAATTCTGAGATAATTGTGTGGATTAGGTTCAGGTGTGTAGCTTCACAACTATCTTAGTGTGTAAACAAGGGTGGAATCAGACTTTCTAGTGTGTAAACTTTTGCTTTAAGCAGCAATGAGCAATTTTTGTGTGACAAGTGAGCTGTCAATCACAGCCTAGACCACGCCCAACTCTAAGCCCCCCTTCTTGTCCCTTGGTCCTCCCGGCAACGCCCTTTTTTAGAGAATTTTTAAATATTCATGTGGGCGGAGTTAGGCTGGGCACAGGTGTTTAGTCGTTCTTGAAAGATTACCGCTAGTTTCACATCCAAATGTAGTCCGAGCGTAGATAGTCCGAGCGTAGATAGTCCGAGCGTAGATAGTCCGAACGTGGATAGTCCGAGCGTGGATAGTCCGAGCGTAGATAGTCCGAACGTGGATAGTCCGAGCGTGGATAGTCCGAGCGTAAATAGTCCGAGCGTAGATAGTCCGAGCGTAGATGGTCCGAACGTGGATAGTCCGAGCGTGGATAGTCCGAGCGTAAATAGTCCGAGCGTAGATAGTCCGAGCGTAGATAGTCCCAGCGTAGATAGTCCCAGCGTAGATAGTCCGAGCGTAGATAGTCCGAGCGTAGACAGTCGTAGATAGTCCGAGCGTAGATGGTCCGAGCGTAGATAGTCCGAGCGTAGATAGTCCCAGCGTAGATAGTCCCAGCGTAGATAGTCCCAGCGTAGATAGTCCCAGCGTAGATAGTCCGAGCGTAGATAGTCCGAGCGTAGATAGTCCGAGCGTAGATGGTCCGAGCGTAGATGGTCCGAGCGTAGATAGTCCAGCGTAGATAGTCCCAGCGTAGATAGTCCCAGCGTAGATAGTCCGAGCGTAGATAGTCCGAGCGTAGATAGTCCGAGCGTAGATAGTCCGAGCGTAGATAGTCCGAGCGTAGATAGTCCGAGCGTAGATAGTCCGAGCGTAGATAGTCCGAGCGTAGATAGTCCGAGCGTAGATAGTCCGAGCGTAGATAGTCCGAGCGCAGATAGTCCGAGCGTAGATAGTCCGAGCGTAGATAGTCCGAGCGTAGATAGTCCGAGCGCAGATAGTCCGAGCGTAGATAGTCCGAGCGTCGATAGTGCGTAGAGATAGTCCGAGCGTAGATAGTCCGAGCGTAGATGGTCCGAGCGTAGATGGTCCGAGCGTAGATGGTCCGAGCGTAGATGGTCCGAGCGTAGATAGTCCGAGCGTAGATAGTCAGAGCGTAGATAGTCCGAGCGTAGATAGTCCGAGCGTAGATAGTCCGAGCGTAGATAGTCCGAGCGTAGATAGTCCGAGCGCAGATAGTCCGAGCGTAGATAGTCCGAGCGTAGATAGTCCGAGGGTAGATAGTCCGAGCGTAGATAGTCCGAGCGCAGATAGTCCGAGCGTAGATAGTCCGAGCGTCGATAGTGCGTAGATAGTCCGAGCGTAGATAGTCCGAGCGTAGATAGTCCGAGCGTAGATAGTCCGAGCGTAGATGGTCCGAGCGTAGATAGTCCAAGCGTAGATAGTCCGAGCGTCGATAGTGCGTAGATAGTCCGAGCGTAGATAGTCCGAGCGTAGATAGTCCGAGCGTCGATAATGCGTAGATAGTCCGAGCGTAGATAGTCCGAGCGTAGATAGTCCGAGCGTAGATAGTCCGAGCGTAGATAATGCGTAGATAGTCCGAGCGTAGATAGTCCGAGCGTAGATGGTCCGAGCGTAGATGGTCCGAGCGTAGATAGTCCGAGCGTAGATAGTCCGAGCGTAGATAGTCCGAGCGTAGATAGTCCGAGCGTAGATAGTCCGAGCGTAGATAGTCCGAGCGTAGATAGTCCGAGCGCAGATAGTCCGAGCGTAGATAGTCCGAGCGTAGATAGTCCGAGCGTAGATAGTCCGAGCGCAGATAGTCCGAGCGTAGATAGTCCGAGCGTCGATAGTGCGTAGATAGTCCGAGCGTAGATAGTCCGAGCGTAGATGGTCCGAGCGTAGATGGTCCGAGCGTAGATGGTCCGAGCGTAGATGGTCCGAGCGTAGATAGTCCGAGCGTAGATAGTCAGAGCGTAGATAGTCCGAGCGTAGATAGTCCGAGCGTAGATAGTCCGAGCGTAGATAGTCCGAGCGTAGATAGTCCGAGCGCAGATAGTCCGAGCGTAGATAGTCCGAGCGTAGATAGTCCGAGGGTAGATAGTCCGAGCGTAGATAGTCCGAGCGCAGATAGTCCGAGCGTAGATAGTCCGAGCGTCGATAGTGCGTAGATAGTCCGAGCGTAGATAGTCCGAGCGTAGATAGTCCGAGCGTAGATAGTCCGAGCGTAGATGGTCCGAGCGTAGATAGTCCAAGCGTAGATAGTCCGAGCGTCGATAGTGCGTAGATAGTCCGAGCGTAGATAGTCCGAGCGTAGATAGTCCGAGCGTCGATAATGCGTAGATAGTCCGAGCGTAGATAGTCCGAGCGTAGATAGTCCGAGCGTAGATAGTCCGAGCGTAGATAATGCGTAGATAGTCCGAGCGTAGATAGTCCGAGCGTAGATAGTCCGAGCGTAGATGGTCCGAGCGTAGATAGTCCGAGCGTAGATGGTCCGAGCGTAGATGGTCCGAGCGTAGATAGTCCGAGCGTAGATAGTCCGAGCGTAGATAGTCCGAGCGTAGATAGTCCGAGCGTAGATAGTCCGAGCGCAGATAGTCCGAGCGTAGATAGTCCGAGCGTAGATAGTCCGAGCGTAGATAGTCCGAGCGTAGATAGTCCGAGCGCAGATAGTCCGAGCGTAGATAGTCCGAGCGTCGATAGTGCGTCGATAGTCCGAGCGTAAATAGTCCGAGCGTAGATAGTCCGAGCGTAGATAGTCCGAGCGTAGATGGTCCGAGCGTAGATAATGCGTAGATAGTCCGAGCGTAGATAGTCCGAGCGTAGATAGTCCGAGCGTAGATAGTCCGAGCGTCGATAGTGCGTAGATAGTCCGAGCGTAGATAGTCCGAGCGTAGATAGTCCGAGCGTAGATAGTCCGAGCGTAGATAGTCCGAGCGTAGATAGTCCGAGCGTAGATAGTCCGAGCGTAGATGGTCCGAGCGTAGATAATGCGTAGATAGTCCGAGCGTAGATAGTCCGAGCGTAGATGGTCCGAGCGTAGATAGTCCGAGCGTAGATAGTCCGAGCGTAGATAGTCTGAGCGTAGATAGTCCGAGCGTAGATAGTCCGAGCGTAGATAGTCCGAGGCGGTCCCGCAGGTCTCTCCCTCAGACAAGTCTCTCCAGAGGATACGATGTAAGCTAGCTCTGTTCAGGGCTTGGTTTCTTCTTTGATCATGTTGTGGCTTTAGTCGGTCAGCACTAGATCATATACGGAATCGGGACGGAAGCGGAAGTAAATATTACAAATTACCTATTAATGCCTAAATTTAACCAGCTATTCCCATAAAATAACCCCAACCCAGCCTTAACCCTAACCTTAACCATCTTACTCAGACGCCTAAAACTTAACCAGTCACCACTTAAGGACATATTAGTCTAAAACTAATTCGAAAGTACGAGTGTTACTTCCGGTTTCGTCCCGATTCCGTATATGATCTAGTGCTGACCGGCTTTAGTCCCTCTTCTCTTCCTCACTGTTGTGTGGTTTGGGCTGTTTTGCTGTGTCTGCAGTTACAGCCAGAGGAGTTATAGCCACTTATGCTAACATGCTACTGTGTTTAGCAGCGCTGTAGAGGCTAGAGGACGCCGCCTCGTTCTGTGATTGGAGGAGAGCGGGTGTTAGGGGTGGGAACCTCAGGGAACCTCATGATACGATACGATGTGCGATACAAAGCTCACGATAACGATTATCTCACGATATGACGATGCAACAATTATCAATATATTGGTCATAAATATACCTACGATAATATTTGTATAATATTTATGGTATAAATTAAGTGAAAAAATACACTTTATTTCAAAATAAATGGATAAAGTGTCATGTGTAACATTAAAGTGAACAAGCTAAAATGCCTTTTAACCATTTTAGTACAAATCTAACTTAATCTGTCTCACATCTAATAAAATCCATATGAACATTCTACAATTTCTGTAGAATGTTCAATGTAGCCATATTTTAAGTAACAATACTAGTAAGCTTTTAAGTAAAGCTTAAAAAGAAAATTTAATTTAAAAAAAATATTTTTTTATTGATACTTGGCAAAAGCATATCGATAATTAATTGCATGAGAAAGTATCACGATACATCACCATATCGATATATTGTCACACTCCTAGCGGGCGTCACGCTAAAGTCTCTGCTCTACACTTTTTACTAGGGATGTACCGAATCCACAGGTTAAGATTCTGCCGAATCCTGGATGCGGTACATCCCTACTTTTTAAGGCCTGAATTATACACAATGAGCCCAAGTTTTCAATTAAATTACGGATTATAATACAACTTGTATGCTGTAATAAACATTTATATGAACTCATTAGAAAGGGATAGATTCTTTAAGACCGAAGCTTAAGTCTTTGATTGTGTCTATAGGAGGAGTGTTAATGAACTTCTTTGTTTCTGTTTGACTTAGATCAAGATGCCGCTAACAAAGGAGAGATGCATGATGGGAACGGCACCCGCAGGGATCTGGCAGTAATAGCAGGTTTGTTTTGCCTTTCTATTTTCCACTTTATTTTGCTAATTGAATGTGTTGTTTGTCAATCCCACTGTTTATCTCCTGATTCATTCCCACCTCCTCCATCGCACACAGAGCCCAGTCCTTTAACTGGGCTCCTACAGCGCTAATGGGTTTGAGTGTGTCTTTGTGCAGACAGTGAGAAAAGTGCATCAGGTCAGACTTTAAGGCAGAACTAGTGGTGGTGGTAAAAAGGAAGAAGACAAAACATGTTTTAGTCTGATTTATAATGATTTACAAAGATGTGTGTCTGTCTTTGGAGGAAAAATGTGGAATAACCAGCTTCAGTTAATACTTTATCAACGTTTAAAAAGAAGGTCCTTTATTTGTCCCACAATGGGGACATTTCAGTTTGATGCATACACACACACATATACATACACACACATACACACACACATACACACACATACACGCACACACATACACGTTTTTGTTACCTGGTGGGTCCCTTTGACAGGGCCGTTCAGAATGGGACCCATAGACATAATCTTTTTTACTGGGACTACTTTAAGTAATACAAAACAGTCAATAGAAACCAAACAACTATTTTAAAGGAATTTTATTTTAGATTTTGTTTTCGAATTGCAGTGATTCTATTTTTGACATAGAATTTAATGCCACTCCATGTCCGATGTCTAAGGTCATCTGGTGAGGCATTAATGCAGGCCAGGCCAGGCCAGGCCAGGCAGTGAGACTTCCCAGGGACCTTTCCAGTCTGTATGAAAGGTGTCATGGTCTTCTCCACAGCCTTCACCTCAGATGCAGACCATGGCTTTCTCTAACGTTCTAGGGAGAGAAATAAAAATATATTAGCAATATACACTCCCAGGGTTAGGACCAAGCAGCCTGGCTGTAATCCCCCACCTGGTACACTTACCAGAAGGGGCACTGCCACTACCATGGGGTGCATCTGGATGAATGGTTGAAGGTTCTCCGCTTGAAGTTTCTTTTAGCCCGTCCGTTTGTGAGAGGATCTCTACTGCTCTCCCTGTCGCACAGAAAATAAAAATACAAGTGGCCTTTAGGGGAAAAAAATCATACATATTTTAATAATATCAAGAATTACCTTCAGGCTCAATTTGTATCTGGTCGAGGCTCTTTCCTTCGAATTCCGTCACTCTTCCCTGCTCCATGGCCATCAACACTTTGCTGATTTTGGCCAGCTCCAGTGTCCCCTCTGGTAGTCTGTAATATTGCCTGTGGATGCGAATGTCATGGCCGAGGAAGTTGGCAAGTATGTCCATCTCATTCTCTTTCATATTGAGAACTGTAGACATAGTAGCTATGTGCTTTCTAAGTTTGGTTGAGGATAGCATCTCTGGATGCACCGCACCACATTCTTTGGCTACCTGCCGTAGGGAGTCTGATCCCCTGATGTGGGTGTCTGCGCCCGGGCGGGAGAAGAAGTATGGGTTATGGTCAGAGATGGAACAGGCCCTTCTGTTCTCCACCAGCACCTCCATCGAAGCAATCATTTCAGGAGTCAAAAGAACCGGCACTTTCCCACTTCTTTTCCCTTTAATTTCAATGCGTTGAAAATGCTGACACAGCTTTTTCTCAAGTTGGGACAGTCCCAGAGCAATGTCAGAATGGATCCCAGTCTTACTTCTTAAGGTAAACGCTGTCAGTGGCATCTTTGAAACCTCACCTTCCCTTCTTCGATTGAAAATAATGACCTCACAAAGAGTCAAAACTGCCAGTTTAGACCAATGCTTAGACGTTGGCTCACTTATTAGGGTTTGCACATATTCAGGTCGACATACCTCAATATGTGCATGCATGGCTCTAACGTCCTCAGTCAGAGGGAGCAGGTCCGGAGTGTTCCACTTGGCTTGCCGGAGGGTCTGTAGGGCAGCAGAAGAAACACAGACGTCCCACCTCTTCTCAAAAAGCAGCCGGC
>OZ035837.1:39381536-39416536 GCA_964034765.1 Knipowitschia caucasica | reverse complement strand
TACGGTTTATTTGTATCGCACACATCCATAGGGCAGCTCTGCAACACAAGCCTCAGGGAAGTCTCTCCTTTGATCCCAAAGTGTAAAGAAAACGCCAAACACATAATCCCCGGTGTACTTCTAGAAACCAAAATCTATTTCAAAGCCCAGCCCGATGTTGTTGTTCTTCCCTCTCTTCGCACCCTTTAATGTGTTTTTCCTGCTTTTATTCTTCCAGGAGTGGTGACGGCCGTGGTCTTCATCGCTGGCTGCGCTCTGGCCGTGGTCACTCGACTCCTGTACCAGCAGAAACGATCCCAAACCAGCATCAAAGAGGAGCACAGACACAACATGTACACAGACTTCCCCCCCACAGAGAGCCACCTCCACCCCGCGGCCCGCGACAGCATGAAGGAGTTCTACATATGATCCTGGACCCTCCTGGACCCTCCTGGACCCTCCTGGACCCTCCGGAATACCTCCAGGCCGGACGCTGCCCAGAGGAACACACGTACTTTGACTTTGAGACCTGGACATCACGCAGGAACGATGCAGAAACAAGTAGACTGCCCGACAAAGAAGAAACTTAGGGTCCTTCTGAAATGTAAACACCGGAAAATGAATGTTGGGAGAAGGTCGCCGGGCAGATTATGGCGTGACATTATGAGCACATTTGATTGGTTGGACTGCAGCATATCTCAGTATACAGTCAACATGTGGTCATAATGTTATGCCTGATGCAATGGACAGCAGTATAAAAGCACCAACGCCTCTTTGAATGAATCTAATGTTGTCTTTGAACCCGTCGACGTGCAGATTTCATGTTTCCAAAGCTGGGTTTCCAGGTCGCTGCTCGGTGTGACGACGGTCGGAGAGAACAGAGGAAAGAGCAGGGGCCGTAACTGCCTACACTGAGTGCCTCAAAAGTTTTTACTTCGACTTTTTTTAATTTATTGACGTGATTTGCACAAAGGCAGTTCCAATTTACATATAGAGAAGCTTATTGCCATTCTGCTGTGCAACCCACACAGCATCGAATACAAGGCATTAGAATTTTCCATCCATGCACGACATCTGCCCGTTAAGCATTAAGCCACGGTTTACTCATACATTCATATATTTACGCCGGCAGACTTTCTGCGCTCAGCTAAAGGTTCAAGAGTGAAATATATGGATGGATTTTCTGTTTTTTGCATTGAATAATCAAACACGCATATAGACAAACATTAAATCCCAGATGTTGGTTTAGTTGAGCCATAGAATGATCAGAGGAAAACTGTACCTCACCAGGTCAATCTGAACTATTAGAATATTTATGTGAAGAATCATTAAAGTTTAATAAATGTGTGGGTCTAGCTCCAGGATGAGGAGAGAAAACACAAATCAATCTGTTCTGTTGAACTAGATCAAGTATTTAGCAAAGTATTTCCCTGATGTTCCTGGAAAACTTCATAACTGTTAATAATGAAATCTATTGAAAACCCTTAAAACATAATTACCACACAAAATAAATTGCTGAACTCAAAATGAAAAACTGAAGTGGTTCTGTGGGCTGTATGCACGAGGAGGTGTGATGTCATTTCCTGTAAACTTAGACCAGCTCGTTCACTTCCTGTTTGTGTTAGCGCTCGGGCTGTGCTGAGGTGAAGTGACGTTTTATAGTTTTAGATCAATACATTACGCTCAGACCCAAACGTGTGGTCGTGCTTTCTCTCTGAGGAACAGCTTTGACTGTGGCCACTCAGAGATTAGTTAAAGAAGCTATACCCAATTTTATTTCTAATGAGTTCATAAAAATGCTTATTACTACAGACAAGTTGTATTAAAATCTGTTATTTAATGTAAAACTTGAGCTCATTGATTCAGCTGTGGATGAACTCAGTAAAAAGTGCTGAGTAGAGACTTAGCGTGGCGCCCGCTCTCCTCCAATCACAGAACGAGGCTGCGTCCTCTAGCCTCTACAGCTAAACACAGTAGCATGTTAGCATAAGTGGCTATAACTCCTCTGGCTGTAACTGCAGACACAGCAAAACAGCCCAAACCACACAACAGTGAGGAAGAGAAGAGGAACTAAAGCCAAAACATGATCAAAGAAATCAGGCCCATTTCATCAGTGATTGTTGTACAGCTTAAGTTGTGCTAATGCTAATGTTAGCATATGTCTCAGATCGCAAATAAAACTAGAATGGCTCCGTGGGAGGAGAGCGTAGGGGAAATGAAAAGCCTGTGAGCCAGTTGGGGGCGGGGCTAAACACTCTAACCTGCAGAAACGGGTATAGTTCCTTTAACTTGATAAATGCACAATCAAAGAGCACTGCTGTGTCCCACAATGCACTGCTTCTTCACAGTTTAATTCCTGTTTGAGCATTATTTAGGAAACTCGTGTAAACATCTGACCTTCAGTGAAACTCAGGCTGATCCCGCACACCTGAAGTCACGTGTCGTTAAAACTAAAACACAGAAGTGGTGCGTAGAGCCCATAGAAGACATTCATCTCAAGGATGTGACGTAAAAGCAGAGAATGCTTCAGATTCTTTTGAAAACATAGAATCATTTCTGATCTGAAAAATGTAGAGTAAATATATGACACATTTTTTGTCATTCTTTTGTTGTGTTTTCCTCTTGAGAATGTTGAATGCTATAACCTTTTGTAGAGGCTGTGTGTGTGTGTGTGTGTGTGTGTGTGTGTGTGTGTGTGTGTGTGTGTGTGTGTGTGTGTGTGTGTGTGTGTGTGTGTGTGTGTGTGTGTGTGTGTGTGTGTGTGTGTGTGTGTGTGTGTGTGTGTGTGTGTGTGTGTGTGTGTGTGTGTGTGTGTGTGTGTGTGTGTGTGTGTGTGTGTGTGTGTGTGTGTGTGTGTGTGTGTGTGTTGTGTGTCACATCAGCGACCCCATGTTCAGGAGAATGCAGTGTATTATTTTCACTACGTGTGGATAGAACGGCTGCACGTGTCGTAGAGTTGATTATTTTCTCTTTTGTTTTTTGTCCCGGCTTTGGCCACATTAGAAGTGGATCTGGATTGGGCCACATTAGAAGTGGATCTGGCAGAGTGGACCCTTTGCTCTGACGGTCTCTGGATGAACTTACCTCTTGCGTGTTTTAGCTGTTCTGAAATAATGTGGTACTTTCAATGATTTGTATAGCTGCAGTTTTATTAATGATATATTGTATAGATGTATAATTTATTAATAAAATGGAACCTTGTTTAACTGTCTGCACAATCTTATTGCTCTAACGACATACTGTAAGTCAGATAAAGTACTTATTCATGATCAAACTACATTTAGTGCTAAGAGCGACGTTACAACTGTCCAAATATCCATCCATCCATTTTCTTCCGCTTCATCCGTTGCCGGGTCGCGGGGGCAGCAGTCTAAGCAGAGACGCCCAGACTTCCCTATCCACACACACTTCCTCCAGCTCGTCCGACCCCAAGGCGTTCCCAGGCCAGCTGAGAGACATAGTCCCTCCAGCGTGTCCTAGGTCTTCCGCGGGGCCTACTCCCGGTGGGACGTGCCCGGAACACCTCCCCAGGGAGGCGTCCAGGAGGCATCCGGAACAGATGCCCGAGCCACCTCAACTGGTTCCTCTCGACGTGGAGAAGCAGCGGCTCTACTCCGAGCTCCTCCCGTGTGACTGAGCTCCTCACTCTATCTCTAAGGGAGCAGCCACTCTGCGGAGGAAGCTCATTTCGACCGCTTGTATCCGCGATCTCGTTCTTTTGGTCATTACCCACAGCTCATGACCATAGGTGAGGGAGGGAACGAAGACTGACCGGTAAATCGAGAGCTTTGCCTTTCGGCTCAGCTCGGGCATCCAAATATAGACATTATTTACAGATCCTTCAGAACAAAGCACTTCGATCATCACGATGTCCTTTATCTCCTGAGGCAGAGGCACTATTCTTTAAAATCCATCCATCCATCCATTTTCTTCCCCTTAATCCATTTCTGGGTTGGGGGGGTGGCAGTCAGAGCACCAGCCCCTCACTGATCCTCCTGCAGGTGCTGAGTCCACAGGAGCTGAGATCTTTCAGTGGGGGCTTCAGGCAAAGTGGGGTTAAGTGTCTTGCCCAAGGACACGACGACAGCAGTCATCAGTGGGAGTCGTGAAGTAGGTCTTACGGTGGACTCAAACCCACGACCTTCAGGCCCAAAGGCCAATGCTCTACCAACTGAGCTACTCTCGCCCCTATTCTTTAAAATATTCTTTAAAATACAAAAATATGGAAAACTTCCGGCGAGCTTTTCAAGATAGCGGAGTGACTCTTCTCCGCTCCCGACCAGAAGTTGTAAAAAAGTTCACGCAACTCGAGAAAAAACTTGCTTTAATTATTTTATTCAAATATGAGGCGTGTAACTAGATTCCAGGCAACCAAGGATGACTCTGACACGAGGGAGGTGACCGCGGAGGACACGGAGGATAGCGAGGCTAACATGGAAAACCAGCTAGAGCTAGCTGAAGCTACGGAGGAGCTAACCACGGCTAAAGCTATAATGTGCTTGTCCAATAAAATGACAGAAATGAAGGACGAAATAAAACAAGAACTGGCGCATTTCAAAACGGAGATTAACCAGAAGCTTCTGAATATTACTACGGATATTCGAAACCAAGGCACGCGTCTGGCGGAATCTGAACAGCGTTTTGGTGAACTCGAATCTGCGAACAAGGATCTAAGAGACGCGCTCCTACACTCAATCAAACAACAGAAAACCCTGATGACAAAAATGACTGATTTGGAGGGCCGATCCAGACGAAATAACCTCCGTGTATATAACATCAGTGAGAATGCGGAAGGTAGCTCTATGTCATCGTTTATGGACACTTTTCTGAAGAGGGAACTTTCCCTACGAGAGGAGGAGGATTTGCAGATCCAACGCGCTCATCGCTCTCTGGGGCCAAAGCCACAGGATAAACATGCCGCTAGATCCATTCTAGTCAACTTTCAAAGGTTTGATATGAAGGACAAAGTGTTACGTGCAGCCTGGGCGAAGAAGATCATCTTTGACGGTAAAGTTATTACGTTTGCCAATGACATGCCCACGGAGATAAACAATAAAATGAAGGAATACAAGGACATTAAGAAGTCTCTTAAAGAAGCAAAGATACGCTTTCAGACACCGTATCCTGCGAAACTGAGAGTCCATTGGGAGGACGGTCCAGCGTGTACAAGACAGCGAAAGAGGCGGCGGAGGACGCGAGGAAGAGGGGCCTTTCTGTGGAGATCCCCCGCTCTTCAGATACGGACTGGGAGCAGGTACTCACTCGAGATACGCATTGGAACAAGGCTGGGAACACTCATACTGAGCGAGTACGGGAAAGACTGCGTGTGTTTCAGAATGACTAGCTAAAATGTTTCGGTAAATAATGCTGACGAAGCAAGTAAGTGCGTGTGTGTATAGATTTACAAAGAATAGTTTTCGTTTTTGGATGACCTACTTTAACCATTATTCTGGTCGGGTTCGGGAAGAGATGACACTTCAAATTCCTTTTTGTTTTTTACGTGTGCTCAAGAAGGGACTTTGTACTGCCAAAGAAGGAGCCCCTACTACCTGGAGTAGGGCTTTTCTCCTCATTTGTATTCGAAGGACGGACAATGGATGGGAAGACAGGGACAATGAAAACCCTGGAAGTGGAAGTGATTTTGTTTTTTTTACTGTTCCGTTTGTTCTGTTTTGTGTTTACAGTCTGCAGATTTTTTGTATTCATTTACTATGACTGGTATCAACATTAGAGCAGCTTCTTGGAATGTAAATGGTCTCAACAACCCTGTCAAAAGGAGCCGAGTAATGACATGGATAAAAAAGGAAAGAATGCAAGTTATGTTTCTTCAAGAAACTCACCTATCCCAAAAAGAACACAAAAAATTAAAGAAGTTTGGATTTAACAATGTTTTTCATAGCTCTCATAAAGCCGGGAACAAACGTGGAGTCGCAGTGTTACATAACACTGTGCATTTTGAGTGCATTAAGCAGATAAGAGACTGTGAGGGAAGGTTTGTACTTTTACAATGTAAAATAGAGGGCAAATTGTCTACTCTTCTCTCAGTCTACATGCCCCCAGATCATGACACCAAATTTATAAAGAGAATTTTGGAACTGATTGCCTCAGAATCACAAGGGGTGCTGATATGTGCGGGTGATTTCAACACAATCCTGCACAAAAATGATACGACCAACACTAGAACTGTCACACCACAAAGTAAATTACTGAAAAAGGGTCTTTGCGATTTAGGCTTGATCGACGTTTGGCGGGAAATGTGTCCTCTCGATAGAGATTACACTTTTTACTCTTCCCCTCACAAAGTACATTCTAGAATAGATTTTTTCTTTATGGCGGCTAATGACAGACACAGGATCCAAAGTTGTGACATTGGTACCAGGAGTTTGTCAGACCACTCGCCCTTATATCTAACATTTCACCTAGATTCTAGACCAAAAAAAACGATATGGAGGTTAAACACAGGATTACTGAATAATAAAAAAGTAATAAATGACATAAAAACTGAGATAAAAAACTTTTTAGAACTAAATGACAATGGTCAGGTGAACCCTAACATTCTATGGGACACGTTGAAGGCAGTAATTAATATCATTAAGTGCAGCTATCAAAAAGGAAAAAGAAAAGACATTTAAAGAATTAGAAGAGTCATTAAGAGAGCTTGAGAAGAAGCAAGTTGAAACTCCAAATAATCAAATCTTAGAAGAAATTAAACTTAAGAAAACACAAATCTCAAACTGTTATAAAGAGGAAGAAGAGAAAAAATATAAATTTTTAAAACAATCCTACTATGAAACTGGCCCACGGGCTACAAAGCTTCTTGCCAGGAAAATAAGACAGAAGCAGATAACACAGTCTGTTTGCTCAATAGTGAATCCAAGGACCGGCAGTTTAGAAAATGATCTTGATGGAATTGATGCAGCTTTCAAAGACTATTATAAAATGCTTTACACACAGCCTGAGAGAATAAAAAAAGTTTAAAAAAGAATGAAGAAAAAGTATGTCAACGCCACCATCTTGGACTGAAGCATTTATTACTGTCATACCCAAAGAGGGTAAAGAAAAAACTCTGTGTAGCTCTTATAGACCAATCTCTATATTAAATCAAGACTATAAATTATATGCATCCATAATATCTAACAGGCTAAACGCCTTTATTCCAGACTTAACAGACGAGGATCAAACAGGATTTATTGCTGGGCGACAAACGCAGGACAATATTAGACGTTCTCTTCACTTAATAAACACTATTAAAAGCAATAATCAGAAAGCTGCCTTGGTAAGTTTGGACGCAGAAAAGGCTTTTGATTGTGTAGATTGGCAATACTTATTCATGGAGCTTTCGCGAAAGTTCACCGTGGTAGACCCGGCTGTTGCTGCCAGGCCACAGGCTGCTCTTCCTCGACTCATCAATACCAGCAACGCCCACACCCAGTCAACCAATAACCACCAGGACAGCAAGTTAAAAGCCGGAGACGCCCACTTCCCGATCTTCTGAAGTCTGCAAACTTCTGAAGCCTGCAAGGTGCATGTCGCTAACGCACCTGTTCGCAAATGCATGCGTTGTTCTGGAGGGGTCGCTTCTGCTCACGTCTTGCTCGTGCCCCTGCTGTCCTCAGTCTGGCTGCTCGTGGTCTGCTCCTCCTCCACGTCCCTGCACCTGCTGTGGTTCGCATATCCCCACTGCTCTCCTCCTCTGCGGGCTCTTCGCGGGCTGCTCCGCGGGGCCCCTCCGCGGTTCTGTGCTGCTCGTTCCTCGTGGTCTGCTGCCGCGCGCAGACGGTCTGGCGGTGCCGTGCGTGTCCCTGCCTCCGATTGGCGGTGCCGCGTCGTCCCGTTGCTTTCCCAAGTCTCCTGGCATGTGAGTACAGTCAGTGTGCCGACCGCGGACAGTTTAATCCCGGAGTCTAGGCTGCAGGCGCTGGTTTTTGCCCTACGCAATTGACTGCAGGCGTCAGTTTTCGCCCCGTGCTTGGTCTGCAGGCTCCGTTTTACACGTGTTGAGCTAACTGAGGGACAATGCATCTTAAATGGCATCAATCTCCAATGTCTGAGGGATATAAGAGGAGCAATGTGCATTAATTCAGATTCATGTTCTGCCACTTGCAGTAAAACCACGTTGGAAAAAATGTGCAAAGACTACCCCATCGTGCTCCAGACGGCACACACAGAGCTCTTGCATGGCGCCATCTTTACAGCATCAATCTCATTACTCGCAAGTCACTATTGTTAAATGATGTATTTAAATTCGTCTATCTGCAGGAGGAAGGAGGGGCCATGCATTTAAATAGCTAGGTCACTAGTATTAAACTGGGTAACTAAACTGCAGTTGTTGCATTTCGAAAGTGCAGCAGAAAGAAAAGGGGCCCAACGTGATATGCAATGGGTTTGAAGTGGAGCTGGAGCTAATGAACGCATGGATCAGTGATCGTTCATGCGTTCTACCATAACCAAAGCAGCAAGATGGCTCCAGGGGACATCTGTTTCTCGCATGGGAATGTTTCGGATTCGGGTTGATTTATTTCCTCAGGCTCTTAAACAACCGTGGGCATGGTTCTCTGACCGCCACTGCTGCGGTCCCTGCTGCCGTTCCTACTGATGCCTGATCCCGCTGCTGCCTATTCCTGCTGCTGCCTGTCCCTGCTGCCTGCTCCTGCTGCTCCGACTACTACATGTGCCGCTGCTGCTGTTCCTGCCGCTGCCGCTCCGCAGGCTCCCAGGCTGCACCTGTCTCTACGGCTCGGCTCTTCAGACACGTACGTAACCTGGCTCACGGAGACAAGCGGCGCACGCTGGCGTGACACGTCTGTTGTTCGTATGAATTGCATTGTGCTGCTGCTGCTTGCTGCTTCTGCTGCCGCTACTGCTGCTATTGCTGCCACTGCAGCTTCATACTGCACCTGCTGCCGTGCTGCTGCTGCTTCTTTACTTTGACACCTCTCTTCACTGCGCATCTCTTTTACTGAAACACTAAACAGCTTCAACTATATTCTACTGCGGTGGCTTGATACAGGATTATCGCTGTTATTATCTACGGATGCTGCAACCGCTGCTGCTTCATACTGCTACTGCTGCTACTGCTAATGCTGCTTCTGCTGCTTCATACTGCTACCGTTGCTGCTGCTGCTACTGCTGCGCTGCTGCTGCTGCTTCATGTACTTTGACATCCCTCTTCACTTCGCATCTCTTTTACTGAAACACTAAACAGCTACAACAATATTCTACTGCTCTGGCTTTGATACAGGATTATTGCTGCTATTATCGACTGAAACTGCAGCTGCTGCTGCTTCATACTGCTACTGCTGCTGCTTCATACGGCTACTGCTGCTACTACTGCTGCTGCTGCTTCATTTACTTTGCCATCTCTCTTCACTTCGCATCTCTTTACTGAAACCCTGAACAGCTACAACAACATTCTACTGCTGTGGCTTTGATACAGAATTATTACTGTTATTTTCTAAGGACGCTGCTGCTGCTGCTGCTGCTGCTACTGCTGCTGCCGCGGCTTGATACAGGACTTTTGCTGTTATTATCTGAGGCTGCTGCTACTGCTACTGCAACCCATTCTCTCAGAAGCTTATCCTGCTTCTAATGGATGCAGCCCGGCTGAGTATGCCGCGCTGCGCCGGACTCGCACCTATGCTCCCAGGGTCGCTTCGGCGGTCGTGCTTCATCTCTCTACTGAATCTTCTGATTCTATCAGATGCAGCTGGCCAAGTAGCTGCGCTGAGCCGTCAATCGGACTCCTAATCAAAGGCATCCATACCTGGTTCTTCACTCTTCTGATCACAGGCTCCCCATCATGCTGCCCATCCTGCAGCGGCGCTGAACTCCGGCTCATCTTCCAAGTACATGTCTGCCCTCCTCGCAGCATCTTCTGCTCGCCTTCTGTGGCTTCTCTGCATAAGCGTTTCACCACTGCTCACTCAACCTTCAATGCGGTCCGAGACACGGCTTTTCCCGTCCCATCCTACTGGCCTAATTATCTACTCTCCAACCCAAGATTCTAAGCGTAAAGGCGCCTGCAACATCCATGGCCCTCTCCGGTGTGTCTCTCTGCCCCTACAGGTCTCCGCTTCTACACGGACGCTGCCCCTTCCGTGGGTTTTTGGGGGATTCTTCCAGGACCAGTGGTTCGTCGGCCGTGGCCCGCTACTTTCCCCGGAGCATTTCCTCTGCCCTACACGAGACATTCCCAGTGGTCGTGGCCTGCGCGCTGCGGAATCACACGTGGCAGAGAAAGAGGATCTCTGTCATGCGTGATCATCTCGACGTAGTGGAAGCATTAAACAAAGGTCGCTCTTCTCACCCAACATAATGTCCCCTGACCATTCAACCTTCATCTCAAACATTCAAAGATCAGAGGCGCTTGCAACACAATAATAGCTCGCTTCGACACATCTCTCTGCCCCTACAGGTCCATGATGCGTTACACTCGCCTCCGCGGCAAAAAGGAGATTTTAACGGACCTCTAATTCTCACTCCAGTCAACCTTCCCATAACAGCAACCTGGTTCAGAGCTCAGCTAAGATCCCTACTGCTCCTCTGCAATTTGTTTCCCCAGCTCTATACAGCCCACTCCTTCAGGATAGGCGCTGCCACGCGCGCGACCTCGCTGGGGCTCCCCCACTCTTCCTCTGCAAACGGCTGGGGCGCTGGTCCTCTTCGGCTTCTCCACCTACATCAGGCCAGATGCGACCGCTATCATGGCAGCACAACGTCTACCGGCTTCCTCGTAAGCTCCCAGCAAAGCAAGTAAGCAATAAGATTCTGGTGGCGGCACGCACTTTCCTCAAACGCTCAAAGATTCCTTGCTTCAGCGTCTGGCTGAATATGAGCGTGCGCTCATATTCTCAGCTCGCTCAAAGATTCCTCTGCTGCGGCTGGCTGAACATGCGCGTGCGCGCATGTTCTCAGTTCGCTCAAAGATTCCTCTGCTGCGGCTGGCTGAGCATGCGCGTGCGCGCATGCTCTCAGTTCGCTCAAAGATTCCTCTGCTGCGGCTGGCTGAACATGCGCGTGCGCGCATGTTCTCAGTTCGCTCAAAGATTCCTCTGCTGCGGCTGGCTGAACATGCGCGTGCGCGCATGTTCTCAGTTCGCTCAAAGATTCCTCTGCTGCGGCTGGCTGAGCATGCGCGTGCGCGCATGCTCTCAGTTCGCTCAAAGATTCCTCTGCTGCGGCTGGCTGAACATGCGCGTGCGCGCATGCTCTCAGTTCGCTCAAAGATTCCTCTGCTGCGGCTGGCTGAACATGCGCGTGCGCGCATGTTCTCAGTTCGCTCAAAGATTCCTCTGCTACAGCGGCTGGCTGAACATGCGCGCGTGCGCATGTTCTCAGCTCGCTCATGCTCTCAGGCCCGCGCAGTACGTCCTGCTATCCCAATCGCAGGCCCGCTTTTTGGGGATCATGCACGCGAGCAAGCGCCGTGCTCAACAGCATCCCGCCCGGGCCTAGGGCGCCAAACATGCTCAATCAATAAACATGCTTAAATCTAATAAGTCTAATGCGTTTTCCTCATGGGTCTCTCCAAGGTGAAATGGAGCTTTCGCGAAAGTTCACCGTGGTAGACCCGGCTGTTGCTGCCAGGCCACAGGCTGCTCTTCCTCGACTCATCAATACCAGCAACGCCCACACCCAGTCAACCAATAACCACCAGGACAGCAAGTTAAAAGCCGGAGACGCCCACTTCCCGATCTTCTGAAGTCTGCAAACCGCCGCCGCCCCACCTCCTCCTTCTCGCATGAAGCGTGTTGCCTACTGCCTCTGCCGTCACCAGTGCCTAGGCCCCGGGGGGATCATGCACGCGAGCAAGCGCCGTGCTCAACAGCATCCCGCCCGGGCCTAGGGCGCCAAACATGCTCAATCAATAAACATGCTTAAATCTAATAAGTCTAATGCGTTTTCCTCATGGGTCTCTCCAAGGTGAACTAGTTTTAGAAAGATTTGGCTTTACTGACACCTCCATTAACAGCATAAAGACATTGTATTTGGCCCCCACTGCAAGAATTAAAGTGAATGGCCGTTTAACAGATCGGATTGAATTAGAAAGATCAACAACACGTCAAGGCTGTCCCTTATCGCCAACCCTATTTGCACTCTATATCGAACCATTAGCACAGGCAATTAGAGAAAACCCAAATATTAACGGCATAACAGTGAACTCCAGAGAGCATAAAGTGGCCCTGTATGCCGATGACGTCCTGCTGTATCTATCTAACCCAAACCAATCCATTCAGGCACTCCTACAAACACTTCACACATTTGGAGCTTATTCTGGATATAGACTAAACATAAGCAAGACACAGATTATGTGTTATAACTATAAGCCAGCCGAAGTTTTAAAAGAAAAAATCAAAACTGAATTGGTCCAGGAGGGCGATTAGGTATTTGGGTGTGTGGCTGACACATTCCCCTAATGATCTTTTCAAGAGAAACTTTGACGATGTGAACAAAAAAATTAAAGGGGATCTCACGCACTGGACAACAAACATACTTAATTTCCACTCAAGAATTGAAGTAATTAAAATGTCGGTCTTGCCTAGTTTACTATACTTATTTATGTCACTACCAGTTAAAATTCCAACTTCTCAATTCCGTGAATGGGAAAAACAAATATCCCGATTTATTTGGAGAGGAAAGAAACCCCGTGTCAAATTTAGTACATTGATGCTCCACAAAGAAAAGGGGGGTTTATCATTACCAAATCTGAAAGATTACTATATAGCATCTCAACTCAGGCCGTTGGTATTGTGGTGTGATGGTACCTGTGAGGCGAGGTGGAAAGAGATAGAGAAAATATGTGGAAATATTCCTATACAGGCGTTTATTGGTGACTCAAAATTAATGACAACTCACCAAGACATTCTGTCGCCACTGGCAATTTTTACACTGACTACATGGTTTCAAACTTTAAAAGAACTTAAGTTATCAGATCTTGCACGAACGCTTCGTTGGGTCGCTTACGACACAGACTTCACACCTAATCAATTTGACTCTAGATTCAAAGATTGGACACGACAAGGACTTACTTCCTATTGTAACATACTTGATAAGAACTTGTTGCCAACTTTTCAAATGTTACAAAGAAAGTATAAATTAGAGAAAAATGATTTTTTTAGATACCTACAAGTAAGACAATATTTATCAACAAAACTATCAAAACCAGAACTGGGCTCAAATCAATTAATTAAGCTGATTTCACAATCATATACCAAAAAATGTACATCTATTATTTCTAAGCTATATCAGGGATTAGCAACTAGCAGGGGAGAATCAACAATTTATATTAAGAAGAGATGGGAAAAGGAAATTGGTTTGGACATTACAAATGAGCAATGGGATAATGTATGTGAGACAGCCTTGTCGACCACCAGCTCTGCCAACTGGCGCGAATTTAGTTGGAAAAACTTGACACGGTTTTTTATAACCCCCAAACAACAAACGACATGGAACCTGAAGAGTCCTTTATGCTGGAGAGGTTGTGGGGATAGGGAGGCCCATCACACTCATATATTTTGGTCCTGTACTAAGATAAAACCATTCTGGACTGATGTCAGATTAAAAATAGACCAAATAACTGGTGTCAAAACTTAAACAAGAAATGATGACACTCTACATGGGAGACATACCCACAGGCTTGCCAAATAACATTAAATATTTAATCAAAATTTTTATTGCATGTGCAAAAAAAGCAATCACCAGGAAATGGCTTCAAACAGACCCGCCTTCATTGGAAGATTGGATAAATCTAGTGGACGAAATTCATCAAATGGAGCGTCTGACTTTCATGCTAAGGACACAGGCTAATATCTATCACTACAAATGGGGTAATTGGTTGACATATTTTAGTACAGGCTCAGTGTTGTGACTTGTATGTAAGTATGGGTAAATATATTGGTATGCATAATACTCTAACCCTGCTCTGATCTGTATGAAAATATTAGTGATGTACAGTGATACTTCTTAATGCTGACTGTATTTTGTCTACTGTTCTTGTTCTGTTCATAAAAAATGTCAATAAAATTTAAGTTTAAAAAAAAAAAAAAAAAATGAAAATTAGAATGGAAAAACATTAAAACAAAACTTATAAAATAAAAACAAAAGATTAGACGATTTAGCTCCAGCTAAACTGGATTTGGTTTAAATAAAACTCTATTTCGTCAGAGAGGCCTCCTGCTCTGGGCAGCAGCAGCAGGAGCAAGATCGGACATGTAGTCAAAACAAAAAAGTCACCGCTTTCAATGTGAATTGGGTGAATTGGGTAGAGTTCAACCTAATAATATAATACTTTTACAGCTAATCCTAATTCCCTCTTTCTTTTTAGACGAAGTCTATGATCAATAATCACTTTTAACACAGATTCTAATTTAAATGTTTGAAAAACGGCTTTTGTAACTAAAATAAAAATACATGAAAAAATTCTCACAAACAGCTATGAAATATATCAGAGATACAATAATGGACTCAAAAAATAAGCAGCAGATCTAAAAAGAAAAGCAAAGCTTTTTGTACTAATCTTTGGATTTAGAAAAACATACTATTCGGAGCCAAGGGCGTAGGTTTGCGTGGGGACCATGGGGACATGTCCCCACCAATATTTGGTGAGGACTAAAAAGTCCCCACCAAAATGACATGATGTCCCGGGACCCGGACGGTCCGGGACACATGTCTTCCGTTTGTGCACACGTCGCGCCTCCTCCTCGCCTCCAGAGCAACAGCAGCAGCAGCAGCACGTGACCCGTTCCGTTCTCTGCAGTGATTGGCTGTCTTCTTCAGCGCCAAACTGAAGCACTGAGCAACTGTTTAATTTTTTAAAGTTAGCCAGCGTGAAGCAAGTGTTTTTTTTCGTTCCCTGAGCGTTGTAGCACGTGAGTAATCAGAGGAAAGTACTGTAGATCTATTACCATTCAAAGTACTTACGTTATTTCTAATCTGTCAGCGCAGTTTTAATGTTCCGAGGAGCTCACACCGCACAGAGACAGAACAGAACTGGCTCCAATAAAGAAACAGGTTGGTTGAAAGGCTGAAAAAATACTTATTGTGCTCTTACTATCCAAAATGTATAAGTGGGTGTGTTGTGTGAATCAGGATAAACTAGGGATGAAAATATTCCACGGATCCACGATTTACAACCTTTATCTGCTGATAATGTAATTTCTGTGAAATGTATGACAGCGGGCACTTGCTGTTATTTGCTATAAGCACATTCAAGCGATGCACTCGAATGTGCACGTCCTGGTGCAGCTGCTGCCGCTTTGTAATGACAGCCGCGGCGCTCAGTGAAAGCACAGCTCTAACATGGTACCGAGCTCGGACCATATGCAGACAGAACCATGTTGCAAGTGCGGGTCTCCCTCGTATCTCCCCCGTTTCTCCCCTGTGTCTCTGACATGTCTCTCCCCTGACTCTTCCCAAAGCGCAACCAGCGCTCCCGAAATTAAAGCTCGGATACGTAAATTTTCCATTGCGTTAACGATGCATGCTGGTTGTGCGCAAAACACACCACAACAGGTCATTTAAGTTTTTTTTTTGCATACTTGAGAGCCCTGTGAGTCATTACTTGCCTTTTTGGGTTGAGAGTGGAATAAAAAAAAGAAAATATAGAAAAATCCACACTGTTACTTATTGCCAAACTCTTGTTAACTCATTGTATTGAGAAATACTATGTAACTTTTGGCATTGGCCAAGTTATATAAATGATTCTGCAGTTCATGTATATGAATGTCTGTTTTTGATTTTCTATACCTTCTTATATAATTTAGAAAAAATGCCACCTCCACAAAAAAAGATAAAAGATATCAGGAGCTTTTTTAACAGTTGGAAAGTAAGTAAGAGAAAGCACAAGTAATAGCAAATTATGAATTGTGATGATTAATCTTCTGTTAACATACATAGGAAACTCAACCAACAAAAGAGAACAATATAGGGAATGTTGAGGTAGAAGCAACAGGCCCTTCAGTGCATCAGGTGAGGTTGGAATTTTGTAGGTTTGCATGGGACTATGAATTGTTTTTAGAGATTGATTGTATATGTCAAACAATGTAGTGAGCTACTCACTGTAGATTCTAATTCAATATTTTCTCCTCTGTTTTTATTTATTATAGGAAATTGAAAGATCAGAGCATGATTTATTTCAAGTATCGAGAGCAGTTCCTGAACTGTTAGAGCCTCAGGTGAGGGCTATTATGTAGATTTGGATTAGGTTTAAGTCAGTATAGAATCATACTAAAGTTAAAGAACATCATTTGGTTGGAAATTACCTATGCCAATTACAACATATTTTACTACTATAATGATGCAAAAAGTGTTGTCTGAAATCTTTTACTAAATATAGGACACTCTGAGAGATATAATGGAAATTCAAGAAGGAGATAAAGACAAGGACAAGACAGGACTCCAGGTGAGGTTAGGATTAAGCAGTTAAAATCTTAGACCCATCAACCAATTCTAGTTTCATGAGATATTTAGCGACTGGTGTACCATGCCTAGGTTTCATTTTATTCAATGTAGAATGTGTGTTTTTATTGATACCATAAAGGAAAGTCAGACAAACAGGGAATGCAGTGCTGGTAGAGGATGAGGAAGTGGCTGGACCTTCAGGGCTTCAGGTGAGGTTGAAAGTATTTATTTGGTTTGGTTGGTGGTTTTATTTTGTATATGATTAGATCTGATTTGTTTAATGTACTACATGTGTTTTATTTATTATAGGGAACTCAGGTATTCAGGGAAGATGTAGTGCAGGCAGATATCGAAGCTGGGCTTCAGGTGAGGCTGGAATTATGAAGATAAAATATGGGATTTTTTAAAGTTTCATAACAGTGTATTTGCTATTTAGGAGGCAGCCAATGAGAGTCACTCTCAAGAAAGTGCCAGGGACAGCATATTTGAGATAGGTTGTTAACCATATCAGCCTGATCCTGAATACAGGATATACTTACTATCTTATTTACTATAAACATTTAAGCCATCTTGTGGACAAAGTTAGAATGAACGCAACACAAAACTCAGAAGCTCTGATCCAATTGATTTTGTTTTAACTATTAGAAAAAATCCTTAACTGCTTCTCATTCAGTCTACAGCTGAGTTTAGTATAGAAGGCAACACACTATTGCAAATATAGTGTGTGATTACACAACAAACTCTGGGGGAGAAACTCTGGACCCCGTGTCAATGGGTGTAGACTCAGGTCGTAGTGAATGTCCCCACCAAGATTGGAACCAAACCTACACCATTGTTCGGAGCGGAAGTGGAGCGCGCAGCATGTAAGACGTATCTACAGACGCTCCGCTAGAATGTGATTCTAAATGTATTTTGACACCTTAATTTAAACTTTTTTTTGGACACCACTTGTTGCTGATAACAATTACTGTCATTCGACTCTTGAATCAGCAGTGAACCTTCAGACAATCATGTACACCAGAGCAAAGACTGATGCAGCTAAGGTGGGCCCCACGCAGCCTGAGGGCTCGCCTGAGCCTGGAGCCGTTTCCGAGCAGGATGCTAATAATGCTAACGAGCGGCTGCTAATACGCATGGAGGTGATGATGGAGACTATGCGCACGGACATTGTAAGTCAGTTTGAACAGATTGTATCTGGGGCAATAAGAAAGTAAATCTCTGCTGTTTGTGAGCCCTTGCAAAGAAAGATTATTGCGCACGATCAAACCATTGCTAACCTCGAGGATACTGCTACTGACCACGATGCTCAGCTAACTAGCCTAAATGCTACGGTAGCGTCGCTGACTGAGCGTGTTGGTTCCCTGACGCAGAAGTGTGAGGATTTGGAAGGAAGGTCGAGATTGAATAATATTCGCGTGGTGGGTGTCCCGGAAGGCTCCGAGGACTCCCGTCCAACTGTGTTTGTGGCCAAACTGCTCCAGGGCTTGCTCGGCTTGGACGGGGAACCAGTGCTGGATCGTGCCCACCGTACCCTCCGCCCTAAACCAAAGGACGGGGAGCTTCCTCGCCCGTTTGTTGTGAGAGTGAATATGTTTCAACAACGCTGCGTAATCCTACAAAAAGCTGGATCATCTGGACCCTTATTTTACAAAGGAAAGAGGGTTTCAATCTTCCCGGATTTCACTACCTCTGTGGCCAAGAAGCGAGCTGCTTTTGCCAAAGTCAAGAAGGAGCTTCACTCGTGTCCTGGTGTGAAGTTTGGACTTTTTTATCCAGCGAGACTGCATATTACTCCTCCGAGCGGACAAACTCACAAATTTGAAGACCCGACATTGGCTATGGACTTTGTGCTGAAACGTTTAAAAACTGTGGTGATTCCGGAGTCTGTTTGAAGTTAGGTAACCTACCGGTTGAAGTAAACATTTTGCTCTGACATTATGACAACATACTATAATTCGAGTGTTCTCATTGTTGTACTGGCATTATTATGTTGCTCTTTGGCAGGTCCACTTACTTGATATGTCCAGCACCATTTCATGCTTACTAATATCTGTATTTGTGTTAGGAGATATTGTTATCCTGACAGGGAATTATAGATTTTTCTTGATTGATAACTTTTTAAATTATTTTTATTTTATTTATTTATTTATTTATTTATTTATTTTTGTGTGATCATTAGCCACCGCATTATTTTGTGTGTAGATTATTGCCTTTCTTATATTTTTTTTTTTTCTCTCTTTTTTTTCATTGCTAATATTTCTTTAGATTGTACTTTAATGGGTCTTATTTGTATTCTTAAATTTTTTGTTATATACTTTATGTATTATATTTTATTTTTATACCAAGGTGTCAATCTGTTTTTTTTTTTTTAACCTAACAAGGTGTGTTCTAATTTTTAAAATTATATTTCACATTCCATTTGGAGGGGTTTATAGTTGAATCTTCCTCCAGGGCCCTTTGCAGGCTAGGTTATGGGTGTTTTGGGGTGGAGTGGGCATCGCGCATCCCGTTTGGGGGGATGCTTCTGCGAGAGTTCTGATGTTTCATGTTTTTGTTTCATTTTGTTTTGTTTTTGCACGCCAACCTCTCTTTTTGTTTTATACTGTCGACCAATTGTCCAAGTTAGCCCTCATACAACCCTACTGTTTAAATCTAAGATGCTATGCTGTCTTCAATAGGACAGGACCTCCGGTTCACAAGCTTTAATTGCAAGGGACTTAATAACCCCATTAAACGCAGTAAAAGTGCTTCATCATCTTCAGCAACTTGGAGCTCGGGTTGCTTTCTTGCAAGAAACTCATCTTCGGAATGTAGATCATCTGAAATTGAAGAGGAGCTGGGTGGGTCAGATATTTCATTCCTCTTTTTCTGGTAAGGCCAGGGGCACGGCTATTCTCTTACATAAATCTGTTCCCTTTGTTTCGGACCAGGTTATTTCTGATGTTAATGGTAGGTACGTTATTGTCACTGGGACAATTTTGGGCTGTCGTATTGCATTAGTTAATATTTACGCGCCAAACACCGACGACGAATCCTTCTTTAAGCGTTTATTCCACTATACCGGATATGTCTACGCATTATCTGATATTGGGTGGAGACTTTAACTGTTGGCTCGATCCTAATTTAGACCGCTCCTCGGCAAAACCAGCTGTCGTTTCACGTTCGGCAAAAGTGATCCGGTCCTTTATGGACGAATTCTCTGTAACTGACTCATGGCGTTTTTTAAATCCTTCAAAAAGAGAATACTCTTTTTTTTCGTCCGTGCATCGTACATTTACTCGCATTGATTTATTTCTGGTTGATAATCGATTACTTTCATCTATAACTTCATGTCGTTATGATGCCATTGTTCTCTCTGATCATGCACCACTAGTAATGGACGTCAAACTGAGCATGATGTCAACTGAACGTCCACGGTGGCGATAAAATGTGCGCTTATTGTCGGACAATAATTTTGTTATCTTTGTCTCGGAACAAATTGACTTTTTTCTAAGCACCAATAGAACCCCAGGGGTGTCTGCCTCTCTCCTTTGGGAGTCGTTTAAAGCATATATGAGGGGAGAAATTATGTCATATATACACCATGAGAATAAAGTGAGACAAGAAAAGCTACGTAGTTTGAGAGAGCAAATCTCACAACTCGACAATATATATTCACTCTCACCCTCTCCGAATTTGTATAAGGATCGTGTTTCATTACAATTCAGAATTTGACACAATTATGACTTACCGTACTACTGAACTTATGCTTCAATCAGGTGCTCGTTTTTTTGAGCATGGTGATAAGGCTGGTAAATTGCTGGCACACCAAATCCGACAGGTATCTGCCTCTCGCCAAATAACTAAAATCCAAGCAGCTCAGAGTGTAACAGCTGATCCTTCGGAAATTAATGCGACCTTTAAAACATTTTACAACTCACTATATACATCTGAATGCACTCCTACAGATGACGATTTTGAAACTTTTTTCTCAGGTTTAACTATTCCCACGCTCACTCAGGAAACCGCTACTAATTTGGGCAAACCAATTGCTCTCGCTGAACTTAATTCTGCCATACAGTCTCTTCAGGGTGGGAAATGTCCGGGCCCCGATGGCTATCCATCGGAGTTTTATAAAACATTCAAAGATAAAATTGCCCCTTTGCTATTGGACATGTATAATGAATCATTTAATTCCGGAGTTTTACCCCAAACACTTAATCAGGCCACAATCTCAGTTCTTTTGAAGAAGGGAAAGGACCCCCTTAACTGTTCATCTTACCGCCCCATAAGCCTTTTAAATGTAGATTTTAAACTTATTATCCAAGGTTCTGGCTACACGCCTTGAATCTCATTTACCCACTATTGTTAATCCGGACCAAACAGGTTTTATTCGAAATAGACATTCTTTTTCTAATCTTAGGAGACTATTCAATATAATCTATGATACCTCACCAAGCAACTAACAAGAAGCACTCATTTCGTTAGATGCCGAAAAGGCTTTTGATCGCGTGGAATGGCCTCATTTGTTTTATACAGTCAAGAAATTTGGTTTAGGAGACACCTTTTTATCTTGGATCAGACTACTTTACTCCAATCCACTAGCCTCGGTTAGAACTAACACTACTTATTCTGATTACTTCCGCCTTTATCGTTCAACGAGACAAGGATGCCCACTCAGCCCTCTTCTATTTGCATTAGCCATTGAGCCTTTAGCAATTGCATTACGTTCTAACCCCAAAATCACAGGCATACGTAGATACGGTTTGGAGGCAAAGGTGTCCCTATATGCCGATGATTTACTCTTATACATATCAGACATAAATACGTCAATCCCCGCTGCTTTATGTCAACTCTCTGACTTTTGGCCAGCTGTCAGGTTATAAACTTAATCTAAACAAAAGTGAGATTTTTCCTCTCAATTTAGCTTGTAATGTTTCTTCCCTGCGTCGCTTCCCCTTTAAAGTAACCTGTGACAGTTTTACGTATCTTGGAATTCAGGTCCCTTACCAACCGGAGAACTTGTTTAAAATTAATTTTTCCCCTTTAATGCTGAAGGTAAAAGATGATTTTGAACGATGGTCGTTGCTCAAACTGTCTTTGGTAGCACGCATTAACTGTGTAAAAATGAATATCCTGCCTCGCTTCCTGTATTTGTTCCAGTGTATCCCCCTTTTTCTACCCAGCTCCTTTTTTAGTCAAATTGATACACTCATCTCAGAATTTCTTTGAGATAAGAAGATCTCGAGGTTGTCCAAAAATTATTTACAAAGACCTAAGTTGCTGGGAGGGATGTCTTTGCCTAATTTTAGGTATTATTACTGGGCCACAAACATTAGAACTCTTAAATACTGGCTTCAGTCTGGAACATCTTCTCCAGACTGGTTAATCATGGAGAGGAACTCTGCTAAACCAGTTTCTCTTGCAGCTTTACTTTATTCACCTATCCAATGTCCGACCATAAAATATGCTAAGAACAAGATCGTTAAAATATCTCTCAAAATTTGGACACAATTCAAACGATATTTTGGCCTGCAACTTTACTCGCATAATGCTCCATTAGCAAATAATCACTTTTTTCCCCCTTCACTTATCGATAAAGCATTTTTAGTTTGGTCCACACATGGTGTACAGTCATTTAAAGATCTTTTTATTGACAATGTTTTTGCTTCCTTCCAGCAGCTTTCGTCTAAATTCTCTATCCCAAAGCAACACTTTTAGATATTTGCAGATCCGCAGTTTTGTCCAAAGTAATTTCCCTACATTCCCAAACTTGCCCGAGGATTCTACTTTGGACTTTTTGCTTTTGCCTGCTGCTAATTTGAATAGATCAATTTCTCTTATATATAATGGGATATCGTTAATACGTTCCGATACTCTTGACTCAATCAAAGCCCTTTGGGAGGGAGATTTGGGGGAGAGCATATCTGATGAAGACTGGTCTCAAATATTAAAGCGGGTTCATAAATCCTCTATATGTGCAAGACATTGTCTTATACAATGTAAACTCCTTCACCGAGTTTATTACACAAAATCTCGGCTATCCAAAATATACCCTAATGTCTCCCCAATGTGTGACAGATGCCAACATTCTCCAGGGAATCTTATTCACACGTTTTGGCTCTGTCCACAACTGGTTACTTATTGGACCGACATTTTTGGCATTATTTCCAAAGTGATTGGCAGGACAATAGACCCAAACCCCTTGAGTGCTTTGTTTGGAATATATAATGGGCCATTTTCCCTCTCCACCTTACATGGCAACTCTCTTGCTTTTATGACCCTTCTGGCCAGAAGGGTAATTTTGCTAAAAATGGAAATCTCCGCAACCTCCTTCTGTTACCCACTGGCTTAGGGACGTTTTATATTTTCTTAAGCTGGAAAAAATACGCATGACGATCCACGGCTTCTCTGACAGATTCACTCAGGCCTGGAATCCCTTGTTTAATTTGCTTAAGCAAATGAACTTTCCTTGTGTTCCGAATTAGCTGGTATTACTCTTTTTTTCTACATTACCTGTTTTGTTTTATTAAAGTGGGGGCGCCGCACATCTTTACATCCCCTTTTATACTTTGGACATGCTTTTAATTGGCTGGCTGGTTGGAGTGCTTTCTGTTTTGTTCTGTGTGTGATTTAAGATTTGTTTATTTTTTGCTAATGCGTAAAACCACTACCCATGGTTGCAATCTAGTGACTTATTTGTGTTGTATGTTCTTAAGTTTGGTTCACATTTTGTTTGCTAGTCTATTTTTGGACAAATAGTCACTTACAAAGAGTAATGAAAAACGCAAATCCGATAATCAAAACATCGGTGTAAAGAATAATGAAATGCTCCTGTTTTTTTGGAAGGCGGAACCTCTGACGCTAAGGTTCAGGTTCCTTTCGGACGAATTAAGCGGGTGTGTGTCGTAGCTTTGTTTTGTGTCCGCGTGCGCCAGCTGATTCTGACAGCAGCAACCTGTCTGAGAGTTGTTCCAGTGGTGTGTGGGAGCCGCTTGCACCACAGGTTCGGGCTGGAGGCCTGCGAAGACATCGTCAAGTAAGGAAAAGAACACGTTTAAGAGGAGCAAATTATTTTGATCTCTCTGGCGTGTGACCTGGGGGTCACGAGTGATATCCCACTAGCTAAGTCCTAAGGGACAACGCACCTATTCGTAGAACTTAAGTTACATTAGGTAACTATTAATTTTCCTCTGATGCAGCAGTCTGTCGGACTGTGGTGAACAGGACATACATGGACATTAACATGTATGTGTTTAAAATGGTTTCATTCTCTCTGAGGAAACAGCTGTTGTGATTTATGGCTGTAAAAGAATACATTTAATGTAATTGAATAAAACAAAAAACTAAATGTTTAGGCTACAATATGACAGATAAAAAGTAGATTCAACTAGAAACTTGCAATGGCTGAAGCCATTGCGATTGACTGCGGAACAGATCTAATGTGGAAATCTGCTAAAAAAAATCCTTGAAATCCTTTAAAAGGCCTTGAAACTGTTAAAATACTTGATAGATATTTGAAACTCCTGAAGTCCTTGAAATTGTTGAAACCTTTAAACTCCTGAAATCCTTGAAACTGTTGAAACATTGAAACTCCTGAAATCCTTGAAACTTTTTTTAAACCTGGAAACTGTTGAAAGTGTGGAAACTCCTGAAATCCTTGAACCTCCTGATATCCTTGAAACTGGTTAAATTCTTAAACAGTTGAAATCCTTGAAACTACTGAATGTATTGAAAGTGTCCTTGAAACTGAAAAATCCCCTCACCGCTGAAACAATTTGGTTCCTGTAACTAAGGAAACCTGGTCTGTGGTCATTATCTGGTGGTGGTCTGAGTCTTCGTTTGGGTCTTGGTCTGGTGGTATAATGCAACCTATTAGGTTGCATTATACTGGTTTACATGGAAAAATCCCTATTAAGTTGCATTATACTGGTTTACATGGAAAAATCCCTATTAAGTTGCATTATACTGGTTTACATGGAAAAATCCCTATTAAGTTGCATTATACTGGTTTACATGGAAAAATCCCTATTAAGTTGCATTATACTGGTTTACATGGAAAAATCCCTATTAGGTTGCATTATACTGGTTTACATGTACAAATCCCTATTAAGTTGCTTTATACTGGTTTACATGTAAAAACCCCTATTAGGTTACATTATAGTGGTTTACATGTAAAAATCCTTATTAAGTTGCATTATACTGGTTTACATGTAAAAACCCCTATTAAGTTCCATTATACTGGTTTACATGTAAAAACCCCTATTAAGTTCCATTATACTGGTTTACATGTAAAAACCCTATTAAGTTGCATTATACTGGTTTACATGGAAAAATCCCTATTAAGTTGCATAATACTGGTTTACATGGAAAAATCCCTATTAAGTTGCATTATACTGGTTTACATGGAAAAATCCCTATTAAGTTGCATTATACTGTTTTACATGGAAAAATCCCTATTAAGTTGCATTATACTGGTTTACATGGAAAAATCCCTATTAAGTTGCATTATACTGGTTTACATGGAAAAATCCCTATTAAGTTGCATTATACTGGTTTACATGGAAAAATCCCTATTAAGTTGCATTATACTGGTTTACATGGAAAAATCCCTATTAAGTTGCATTGTACTGGTTTACATGGAAAAAACCCTATTAAGTTGCATTATACTGGTTTACATGGAAAAAACCCTATTAAGTTGCATTATACTGGTTTACATGTAAAAACCCCTATTAAGTTGCATTATACTGGTTTACATGGAAAAATCCCCATTAAGTTGCATTATACTGGTTTACATGGAAAAATCCCCATTAAGTTGCATTATACTGGTTTACATGAAAAAAAACCCTATTAAGTTGCATTATACTGGTTTACATGAAAAAACCCTATTAAGTTGCATTATACTGGTTTACATGGAAAAATCCCTATTAAGTTCCATAATACTGGTTTACATGGAAAAATCCCCATTAAGTTGCATTATACTGGTTTACATGTAAAAAACCCTATTAAGTTGCATTATACTGGTTTACATGGAAAAATCCCTATTAAGTTGCATTGTACTGGTTTACATGGAAAAAACCCTATTAAGTTGCATTATACTGGTTTACATGGAAAAAACCCTATTAAGTTGCATTATACTGGTTTACATGGAAAAAACCCTATTAAGTTGCATTATACTGGTTTACATGTAAAAACCCCTATTAAGTTGCATTATACTGGTTTACATGGAAAAATCCCCATTAAGTTGCATTATACTGGTTTACATGAAAAAAAAAACCCTATTAAGTTGCATTATACTGGTTTACATGAAAAAACCCTATTAAGTTGCATTATACTGGTTTACATGGAAAAATCCCTATTAAGTTGCATTATACTGGTTTACATGGAAAAATCCCTATTAGGTTGCATGATTACACTGAAGTCCTTGAAACTGCTGAAGTCCTTGAAACTGCTGAAGTCCTTGAAACTGCTGAAGTCCTTGAAACTGTTGAAGTCCTTGAAACTCTTGAAATCTTGAAACTGCTGAAATCCTTGAAACTGTTGAATCCTTGAAACTGTTGAATCATTGAAACTGTAGAAATGTCTGAAAGAGCTGAAGTCCTATTAAAATGCATGGGCCTATTAAAATGCATTGCAGAATTCTCAATGCAGATTTTTGTCCGATTGCGGAAAAACCGGAAATCGCTGAAGTCCCAAAAGTAATAGCAACTAGAAACCGTTGCAATGGCTGAAGCCATTGCGATTGACTGCGGAACAGATCTAATGTGGAATTTAGCTGAAAAATCCTTGAAATCCTTGAAACTGTTAAAATACTTTAAACATCTTTGAAACTCCTGAAGTATTTGAAGCTCCTGATATCCTTTAAACTGTTATCCTTTATACTGGTTTTCATGTAAAAACCCCTATTAAGTTCCATTATACTGGTTTACATGTAAAAACCCCTATTAAGTTGCATTATACTGGTTTACATGTAAAAAACCCTATTAAGTTGCATTATACTGGTTTACATGGAAAAATCCCTATTAAGTTGCATTATACTGGTTTACATGTAAAAAACCCTATTAAGTTGCATTATACTGGTTTACATGGAAAAATCCCTATTAAGTTGCATTATACTGGTTTACATGTAAAAATCCCTATTAAGTTGCATTATATTGGTTTACATGTAAAAACCCCTATTAAGTTCCATTATACTGGTTTACATGTAAAAACCCCTATTAAGTTGCATAATACTGGTTTACATGGAAAAATCCCCATTAAGTTGCATTATACTGGTTTACATGGAAAATCCCTATTAAGTTGCATTATACTGGTTTACATGGAAAAATCCCTATTAAGTTGCATAATACTGGTTTACATGGAAAAATCCCCATTAAGTTGCATTATACTGGTTTACATGGAAAAATCCCCATTAAGTTGCATTATACTGGTTTACATGGAAAAATCCCTATTAAGTTGCATTGTACTGGTTTTACATGGAAAAAACCCTATTAAGTTGCATTATACTGGTTTACATGGAAAAAACCCTATTAAGTTGCATTATACTGGTTTACATGTAAAAACCCCTAATTAAGTTGCATTATACTGGTTTACATGGAAAAAACCCCTATTAAGTTGCATTATACTGGTTTACATGAAAAAACCCTATTAAGTTGCATTATACTGGTTTACATGGAAAAATCCCTATTAAGTTGCATTATACTGGTTTACATGGAAAAATCCCTATTAGGTTGCATGATTACACTGAAGTCCTTGAAACTGCTGAAGTCCTTGAAACTGCTGAAGTCCTTGAAACTGCTGAAGTCCTTGAAACTGTTGAAGTCCTTGAAACTCTTGAAATCTTGAAACTGCTGAAATCCTTGAAACTGTTGAATCCTTGAAACTGTTGAATCATTGAAACTGTAGAAATGTCTGAAAGAGCTGAAGTCCTATTTAAAATGCATGGGCCTATTAAAATGCATTGCAGAATTCTCAATGCAGATTTTTGTCCGATTGCGGAAAAAACCGGAAATCGCTGAAGTCCCAAAAGTAATAGCAATAATCTCCCAAACATGTGGAACGTTTTGATGTATAACTTGTGGAAATTGTTGAAAATGTGAAAGCTGTGAAACGTGTCAAAAAAAATGACGGAATAAAGAAATACAAAACCAATGGTTGACTGCGGAAGGTTCCGCAGTCAATCAATAATCTCCCAAACATGTGGAACGTTTTGATGTATAACTTGTGGAAATTGTTGAAAATGTGAAAGCTGTGAAACGTGTCAAAAAAAATGACGGAATAAAGAAATACAAAACCAATGGTTGACTGCGGAAGGTTCCGCAGTCAATCAATTATCTATTTCATTCTTTCACTGATTGAAAAACAACCCTGGCTTTAATTGATTGACTGCGGAACCTTCCGCAGTCAACCATTGGTTTTGTATTTCTTTATTCCGTCATTTTTTTTGACACGTTTCACAGCTTTCACATTTTCAACAATTTCCACAAGTTATACATCAAAACGTTCCACATGTTTGGGAGATTATTGCTATTACTTTTGGGACTTCAGCGATTTCCGGTTTTTCCGCAATCGGACAAAAATCTGCATTGAGAATTCTGCAATGCATTTTAATAGGCCCATGCATTTTAATAGGACTTCAGCTCTTTCAGACATTTCTACAGTTTCAATGATTCAACAGTTTCAAGGATTCAACAGTTTCAAGGATTTCAGCAGTTTCAAGATTTCAAGAGTTTCAAGGACTTCAACAGTTTCAAGGACTTCAGCAGTTTCAAGGACTTCAGCAGTTTCAAGGACTTCAGCAGTTTCAAGGACTTCAGTGTAATCATGCAACCTAATAGGGATTTTTCCATGTAAACCAGTATAATGCAACTTAATAGGGTTTTTTCATGTAAACCAGTATAATGCAACTTAATAGGGATTTTTCCATGTAAACCAGTATAATGCAACTTAATAGGGATTTTTCCATGTAAACCAGTATAATGCAACTTAATAGGGTTTTTTCATGTAAACCAGTATAATGCAACTTAATAGGGATTTTTCCATGTAAACCAGTATAATGCAACTTAATAGGGTTTTTTTCATGTAAACCAGTATAATGCAACTTAATAGGGATTTTTCCATGTAAACCAGTATAATGCAACTTAATAGGGATTTTTCCATGTAAACCAGTATAATGCAACTTAATAGGGTTTTTTCATGTAAACCAGTATAATGCAACTTAATAGGGTTTTTTCATGTAAACCAGTATAATGCAACTTAATAGGGTTTTTTTTCATGTAAACCAGTATAATGCAACTTAATAGGGTTTTTTTCATGTAAACCAGTATAATGCAACTTAATGGGGATTTTTCCATGTAAACCAGTATAATGCAACTTAATAGGGTTTTTTCCATGTAAACCAGTATTATGCAACTTAATAGGGATTTTTCCATGTAAACCAGTATAATGCAACTTAATAGGGTTTTTTTCATGTTAACCAGTATAATGCAACTTAATAGGGTTTTTTTCATGTAAACCAGTATAATGCAACTTAATAGGGTTTTTTCATGTATAATGCAACCTAATAGGTTGCATTATACCACCAGACCAAGACCCAAACGAAGACTCAGACCACCACCAGATAATGACCACAGACCAGGTTTCCTTAGTTACAGGAACCAAATTGTTTCAGCGGTGAGGGGATTTTTCAGTTTCAAGGACACTTTCAATACATTCAGTAGTTTCAAGGATTTCAGCTGTTTAAGAATTTAACCAGTTTCAAGGATATCAGGAGGTTCAAGGATTTCAGGAGTTTCCACACTTTCAACAGTTTCCAGGTTTAAAAAAGTTTCAAGGATTTCAGGAGTTTCAATGTTTCAACAGTTTCAAGGATTTCAGGAGTTTAAAGGTTTCAACAATTTCAAGGACTTCAGGAGTTTCAAATATCTATCAAGTATTTTAACAGTTTCAAGGCTTTTTAAAGGATTTCAAGGATTTTTTTTAGCAGATTTCCACATTAGATCTGTTCCGCAGTCAATCGCAATGGCTTCAGCCATTGCAAGTTTCTAGTTGTTTATAAAACAGATGTTACATGTATTTATTCTGATATAATGCAAAGGAATCAACACAACCCTGCAGCATCCACAGAAGTGGCCTATTTTCTGACTGGGGGAGACTGGGGGAGACTGGGAGAGACTGGGAGAGACTGGGGGAGACTGGGGGAGACTGGGAGAGACTGGGGGAGACTGGGGGAGACTGGGGGAGACTGGGGGAGACTGGGAGAGACTGGGAGAGACTGGGGGAGACTGGGGGAGACTGGGAGAGACTGGGAGAGACTGGGGGAGACTGGGGGAGACTGGGGAGACTGGGGGAGACTGGGGGAGACTGGGAGAGACTGGGGGAGACTGGGGGAGACTGGGGGAGACTGGGAGAGACTGGGAGAGACTGGGGGAGACTGGGGGAGACTGGGAGAGACTGGGGGAGACTGGGGGAGACTGGGAGAGACTGGGGGAGTATCGGTCATGTCTTGAGTATTGAGCCTTGAGTCATGTCTTATCAGGTCAATGTATGCATTAACTGCAGCACAGAGATGTCTGTCTTTGTCTGCTGTCCAAACACAAATGTTTTGACCTACTGTTCACTAACAGATAACAATAAAACCTACTGGATATGTCATTTCTGCCATGGTTGTGGAGTCTGGGGGCCCGCTGGGGGCCGCTGGGGGCCTGCTGTAGACTGTAAGGTCAGGAGTCATAGATGCTCTTGTCAAACATTAAGGCTTCTGCTCCGACGATGTTTATGCATCCAGAGATTTGGTCTGAATGATTTTCCATTTCTCCTTAGCACTGTTTCCTCCTGCATGAATTGTGCCATACAAATAAACGTTGTCTTTTTACATCGAACCTTTCCCACACAGTACTCAGTTGGATTGTTTTCTTGAAAATGCATAAACTGCACTGCAGTAATTGGAGGCGCCTGGTTGTCCACAGTTGTCCACAGGGGGCGCTAACGCAAGTGTAGAGATAAAGTTAAACTATAGAAGCATGTACGGACCAAACTGTATGTGTGAAATGCTGTTAGCCTGTGTTAGTGTTGTTGTGCTGTTAGTGTTGTTATTGTGTTGTTATGGTGTTGGTGTTATTGTGGAGAGGTGTATTATCATGTCACTGTCAGTTTGTCTAATAAAGTTAAATAAATGATTCCAACGCCTCGGCACAGGTGAAGGACTGGACTCGTGGGTTTCTCTGTTCTCTTTCATTATTTACAAGTCTAACCCCTGACCCACATTCAGTGTGGCCACTGCAGGCTCAACATAAACCTCCATCTCTCATCTGCACGCTGATTGGACGGCCAGGGCGGCTCGGGAGCGCGCAGAGGTGGACGCGCTTGGGCTGTGTTTCCAGGAGATTCTCCTGCGTGACCGCGCCACCGACCCCTCCTCCTGCTTTGCCTTTTGCTCTAATGCGAAATAAGGAGCTTGTGATGCGCGCTCCCGATGAAAATCTGTGTCCGGTGCACCCGCCTGAGGAATGCGCGCACACGTCCGGCCCCTTGGTCTCGGGCCGTCGCTAATGGCACCACTGTTATGGGCCACTTTAAATAACTGCTTTTTATTAAACATGTTTTAGGGGGATTAAGCAGAAGTCAGGATGTCCCGGAAGCAGCAGGTAACGTTTGTCTGATGAAGATGCAGCTTCATCATCACTCTGAAGACCACCGGACCCACCGGACCCACGCTCCGTGACCACATCCCGAGGCCGTTTCCATCGGACTTTTCAGGCTCAGTTCAGTCCAAAGGGATCAGTCTGTTTCCAGAGGAGTCTGTGATTCTGCCTCTTTTCCTGCGTTAGTCCCGAAGCTGCAGATAAAGAGTGGATTGTAAATGTAGAGAGCGCAGTCTGCAGCTCAGACCTCCGTGACATCCGTGCACCGGGAGCCGTGATGTACGCGGGACGCAAGAGGAGAAAGCCCGTGCAGAGAGCGTAAGTCCAACACAAGGACGACAGCTGCTTTTACATTTATATTTATATTTAAGTTTGACTGTGTGCGTTTATGACTCCGACACAGAGACAGATTCACTGTTTAATTAACCAAAGTTCCTGTAGACCATAGGTTCTGGACCCATCTTTAGAACACGGCCTCTCATGTTCTGCTTCAGGGTTTAAGCAGAACACCGTGGGTTCAAATCCTGTGCGCTCTAAAGCTGTGGATTATTGCCGAGGCCTGCACGGCCTGTTTTAACCTTCAGCAGAGCCCTGTTCATGCAAATCCCCGTGAGACACGGAGGAAACCCTCTGGGCACGAACACTTCATCTGCGTCTTCATCCGAACCGTTTGGATTATTTATTTATTATTGACACACTGGGCTGAACCCCAGCAGCAGCGCATTGGCTCTGGAGGCGCACCTGCCTGCGCCTTTCTGCCAATATACGCAGTGGCCCGCACCAGAAGCCCGCATCACGGGGCCCTCACGGGGCCCTCATGAAGCCCTCACGGGACCCTCACGGAGCCCTCACGGGGCCCTCACGGGGCCCTCACGGGGCCCTCACGGGACCCTCACGGGGCCCTCACGGAGCCTCACGGGGCCCTCACGGAGCCTCACAGGACCCTCATGAAGCCCTCACGGGGCCCTCACGGGGCCCTCACGGAGCCCTCACGGGGCCCTCATGGAGCCCTCACGGGGCCCTTATGGAGCCCTCAGGGGGCCCTCATCATGCGGGAGGGACGGATGCAGCGTTTATGTTGCTCTCATCTTGAAACAGCCTATAATAATTAATATTTTGTTAATATTCGGGCTAATATCAGCCAATTATTATTCAGCCTAAACACGTGATTAGAAAAATAAATAAAAACATTAGAAAAATAAACGTTACTTTTGGACAGATTCCGTATTTCTCACGGAATCTCTCTCTTGGACCAGAACTTTCCTTTTCAGAGCCAGAGCTTTATGTTGTGTCACGAGAACATTCCACAGAATCCCTGTAATAAGATTATTATGTTTTATTAATAACAATAATTATTTTATAATATTTCAACCAAACTTTAAACCAAAACCATCTTCATTGTTGAAAGAATTAAAGATGTCGATGTTTCATTTGTTTTGTGTTTTTGACTGAAGTAAATAAATACATGAAAAATCATTCTCTCCTTTGTTTAAAGTTCCACAGACTCCTTCTGTTCTTATCGAGGTGTTAAAGATTAAAGATGGACTTTAATGTCTCAGATGTTTTAATCTGTGGAGTTTGTTCACAAAGTGATATTTAATTATGATATTATACTTTCTATGTGATGTTTTAATTTAAATAAATGGAAGTGCATATATGGTTAAGTTATACTTATTAATTATGTACATTATTATTATAGTTATTATGTTCCTTTGTCTCCTTCAGTGCAGTGAAGCACAAACAAACCCTGAACAGTGAAAGTGGAAGCGATGTCAGTCAATAATGTGTTTTCTACATTCCAGGGTAAAGCCCGCGGCCAATGAGGGCGCCAAGTCCAACCCGTCCAAGCGCCACAGAGACCGGCTGAACGGGGAGCTGGAGAGACTGGCCTCTCTGCTGCCGTTCCCAGAGGAGGTCACTGCCAGTCTGGACAAACTGTCCATCCTGCGCCTCAGCGTCAGCTTCCTGCGCGCCAAGAACTTCTTCTCTGGTAAATAACACACTTTATTTTCTCATGAAGAGTTTACAGTACGTGAGATAAAAGTGAGAGGATCTTTCTTCAGGACAGAGAGGTCCAAAGGAATCCTCTGCTTTGCCTTAAGAACTCTTGTGTTTATTCCGTTTATTTCCACCGTCTTGAACGTGTCACAACAAACGTAACGGACTTCGCTCTGACGTCGCTGCTGCGGATGTTTGTTGGCGTCTCATCTTCTGCTGTTTGGACTGAGAGGAGCAGGAGACTCTCAGACCATTTTCTCCAGCGGTGGAGGCCGTTAATATTTCATCAGCCTCTAGATATCTGTGTGCGTCTGTGTGTGTCTGTGTGCGTGTGTGTGCGTCTATGTGTGTGTGTGTGCGTCTGTGTGTGTGTGCGTGTGTGTGCGTCTGTGTGTGTCTGTGTGTGTGTGTGTGCGTCTGTGTGTGTGTGCGTGTGTGTGCGTGTGTGTGCGTCTGTGTGCGTCTGAGTGTGTGTGTGTGCGTGTGTGTGCGTCTGTGTGTGTCTGTGTGTGTGTGTGTGCGTGTGTGTGCGTCTGTGTGTGTGTGTGTGCGTCTGTGTGTGTGTGTCTGCGTGTGTGTGCGTCTGTTTTTGTGTGTGTTTGTGTGTGCGTCTGTGTGTGTGTGTGTGTCTGTGTGTGTGTGTGTGTGTGTGTGTCTGTGTGTGTGTGTCTGTGTGTGTGTGTGTCTGTGTGTGTGTGTGTGTGTGTGTGTGCGTCTGTGTGTGTGTGTCTGCGTGTGTGTGTGTGCGTCTGTGTGTGTGTGTTTGTGTGCGTCTGTGTGTGTGTGTCTGTGTGTGCGTGTTTGTGTGTGCGTCTGTGTGTGTGTGTGTGTGTGTCTGTGTGCGTCTGTGTGTGTGTGCGTCTGTGTGTGTGTGTGTGTGTGCGTCTGTGTGTGTCTCTGTGTGTGTGTGTGTGTGGGTGTGTCTGTGTGCGTCTGTGTGTGTGTGCGTCTGTGTGTGTCTGTGTGTGTGTGCGTCTGTGTGTGTCTCTGTGTGTGTGTGGGTGTGTCTGTGTGCGTCTGTGTCTGTGTGTGTGTCTGTGTGTGTGTGTGTGCGTCTGTGTGTGTGCGTATGTGTGTGTGTGCGTTTGTGTGTGCGTGTGTGTGTGTGTGTGCGTCTGTGTGTGTGTATGTGTGTGTGTGTGTTTGTGTGTGCGTCTGTGTGGTGTGTGTGTGTGTGCGTCTGTGTGTGTGTCTGTGGGTCTCTCTCTGGTTTCTCTCTCTCTGGTCTCTCTCTCTCTGGTCTCTCTCTTTGGTCTCTCTCTGGTCTCTCTCTGGTCTCTCTCTGGTCTCTCTCTGGTCTCTCTCTCTGGTCTCTCTCTCTGATCTCTCTCTGGTCTCTCTCTGGTCTCTCTCTGGTCTCTCTCTGGTCTCCCTCTTGTCTCTCTCTCTGGTCTCTCTCTGGTCTCTCTCTGGTCTCTCTCTGGTCTCTCTCTGGTCTCTCTCTCTGGTCTCTCTCTCTGGTCGCTCTCTCTGGTCTCTCTCTGGTCTCTCTCTCTGGTCTCTCTCTGGTCTCTCTCTGGTCTCTCTCTGGTCTCTCTCTGGTCTCTCTCTGGTCTCGCTCTGGTCTCTCTCTGGTCTCTCTCTGGTCTCTCTCTGGTCTCTCTCTGGTTTCTCTCTCTGGTCTCTCTCTGGTCTCTCTCTGGGGTCTCTCTGGTCTCTCTCTGGTCTCTCTCTGGTCTCTCTCTGGTCTCTCTCTGGTCTCTCTCTGGTCTCTCTCTGGTCTCGCTCTGGTCTCGCTCTGGTCTCTCTCTGGTCTCTCTCTGGTCTCTCTCTGGTCTCTCTCTCGTCTCGCTCTGGTCTCGCTCTGGTCTCTCTCTGGTCTCTCTCTGGTCTCTCTCTGGTCTCTCTCTGGTCTCTCTCTGGTCTCTCTCTCTGGTCTCTCTCTGGTCTCTCTCTGGTCTCTCTCTGGTCTCTCTCTGGTCTCTCTCTGGTCTCTCTCTGGTCTCGCTCTGGTCTCTCTCTGGTCTCGCTCTGGTCTCTCTCTGGTCTCTCTCTCTGGTCTCT